>JACXGM010031370.1:0-12983 GCA_016801145.1 Umbra pygmaea
AAAAAAACACTACACTATTAGTCTACTCTCACATTTTGTACAGTATAGGACTGCACTTTTTCCCGTGCTTGATTAATTTGACAGACCTAATTCAAATGATTGACATTTATTACCAATATCATATATGTCCAATAAAGTGTAATTTGCTCACCTCACCTTTCTAGGCGAAAAATACATAAACAGTAAATCAATTTTTTCTAGCCTAAGTGGTACAAGGATTTACAATATGTTGTTAGAAGTACAGCAACTGAAGGAAATTGGGATTTGGAATTGCTGGTCTAACGAAAATGTTTTTTGTTAATATCAAACAAGTCAAAACCTAATGGGTGAAAGCAAAGTGCCAAAAATACAAAAGTAAATGCAGATTTAACAGACAGACATAATGGGTAAGATGACGCACCACAGGCAGGGTGAGCCAGGTAGCTACGATACGGTCGGTGATCCAGCGGTACCAGGCGGGTGACAGCAGCATTAGAGGAAGCACAGGGCCCAACATGAAGATGCTGCCAAAGAAACTGCCCAGAAACAGGGTAATCACAAAGCAGAGCCCCCGGACCGACACTGCCATACCTGCGAAAGCAACAGAAAGACTTCACATTTCTATTGTGTCGTGAAAAAGTATTTGGCCTGTTTTAGATTATATTTTTCACACTTAACCAGTTTACATGCTATTAGTTCTAATTTCTTTTCTTACATTCTGTATAGAGAAGAAATATTCTTAATTTATCTTGAGGTAAATACCCCAAAACAGCAACCCTGACTGACATTAGTTTTTCAAAAAACAGTGTTTTTGTCTTGCTTCAGAACAAAGAAAAACACATTTAGATAACAAGGTTTTCTACATGATATTGACCCAAGTGGATATTAAACTCTCAATTGTTTTAAGCAGAGTTAATGCTAAACAAAACACAAATGTCACAGTGATAACGTTGTTCTGTATGGAAGATAGGGACAGAAATCTATCTACAGTGACCTGTGACTTAAATCATTTTCATAACCAATGTTTAGTGGTCCAGATTTGGACACATGGACAGTTGGGTTTAAATTTTGAACACATTCATTAATAAAGATTCTCTATTTGTCAATGACCAATCAAAACAACAAAAAAATAAATCACATGTACATTGTCCACATTCACAGAAGGTCTGGTGGAACTGTACAAAGGAACATATCATTGTCAGTTTTCATTCACATAGATTTGTCTCTCCATATCTCTCGATGTCATTAATTTCAATGAAGACCCCCCACATCGGAGTGGAATCGGAAGGCCCCTAGTAGTTGAAATTTCCTTTGCCAGGTGGGCATCATATAGTTTGAAAATGTTCAAACTATGCATCAGTTCTAGCGCAGCGAAGATCGTTGAAAACAACGTTTAGTTTATTTGAAGATTAACTTGAATTGGTACAAAATAACTGAAACAACTTTAAACAAAAGTACAATAGGCTAAAAAATTACTTGCACTTTTGACAGGCGATGCACAAACAATTTTTATAAACAATATAATTTGAGAGAAACTCTAAATACCAACATGTGAGAAACACCGTACTTGTTTAATATTGAAGTAGAACAAACCAAAATCATATGATTTAACATAAAAACATTTCACCAAAATCAAGGTTCCATAATCATTGACACTCTTTATTCAGTACTTAGTGCAACCACCTCTGGCAAGGATAGCAGCATGGAGTGTCTTCCTTTAATGTTTGACATGGTTAAGGAACACATTGTGGGATTTTGGACCATTTCTATATGCATATTCTTTCAAGATCCTTCATGTTCTTTGATTTGCGCTCATCAACTGCCCTTTTCAACTTAGCCCACAGGGTCCGACGACTGAGATGGCCCTGCCAGAACATTGATTGTTGTCACAGAACCATTTGTGTGTGGATCTTGAGTGATGTTTTGGGTCATTATCTTATCTCATTATCAGATTGTCAGCCAATATTGCCTGATTCTTGGTGGAATTCATTATGCATTATCTTGACCAGTGCCCCTGGACCTCTGGAATTAAAGTAGCCCTGGAAATATCACTATCCCACCACCAGAGCAACTTCTTCCAGCCATAATTTAAACGAAGATTGGCAAACTCCAAGCGCTTGCGTCTGTGTCTTGGCATCAGAAAGGGCTTTCTTCTGGCAACCCTTCCAAAGAGTCATGGTTGTGGAGGTGGCATCTGATGGTGCTTTTTAAAACCTGGTGACCCCAAGATGCCACCAAGACATACATCTCTTTCAGTGATTCTTGGACATTTTGTTGCTTCTCTTATCATTCTCCTCCCTGATCCTGGGGGGTAAAATGCATACCTCTACCCGTGTTTTTAACTGTTCCATATTGTTGTAATATTCGTCTCCATTTTGTCTATTCTGATTCTGCTTGACCTTAGTGCTGCCTTTGATCAGAACATCCTTCTAGATCACCTCAAGCTAGAGGTTGGAATGCAAGGGCACTGCTTTACAGCTATTTACGTCATATTTCAAAGACCGGACAATTTCAGAAAAAATTTCAGATACTACTCCTCCTCCACTACATCTATCACTAGTGGGATACCTCAAGGCTCTGTCCAAGGCCCCATTTTATTTTCATTGTATATGCTTCCCTTGGCTACCATGTTTCAGAAATAATATCTCTTACCACTGTTGATGACACAGTTGTACCTTCCTCTGAAACTGCATAGCAAAAAACTTTCTTCAATTAAATGACTCAAAAACAAAAGTTGTTGTATTTGGCCCCACTGACTCCACTAAAGAAATTATAAATAATTGAGGGTCCCTATCCATCAATGTACACAGCCATGCAAAATATCTTGTGATAAATATTGACTCAGATCTTTGACTCAGACCTTAGAGTCAACAAATAAAAAATATGCTTTGGTCAGAGGCAGTTTTTAAATCAGCTCCAGAACATTGCTAAATTGAAACCTATTCTTACTATATCCATGCCTTCAAATGTCCATGCCTTAATTTCCTCCCGTTTGGATTATTACAATTCTTTGTATTTAGGAGTCTGTCGATCTTCTTTATCTTGCCTTCAGCTGTTTCAAAATGCAGCTACTAAGCTCTTAACTGGTACAAAGAGAGAGAGAGCATCACTCCTGTGTTGGCCTCTACATTAGCTACCTGTTAAATATAGGTTGGATTTTAAGGTTCTCTTCTTTGTTTTTAATTATCTACATGGATTAGCTACCTGTTAAATATAGGTTTGACTTTAAGGTTCTCTTCTTTGTTTTTAATTCGCTACATGGATTAGCACCCTCCTATTTTTCAGATCTCCTCACCCACTACTGTCCCTCCAGGCACCTTAGGTCTTCTGATCAATTGCTTATAAATGCCCCAGGTGGTCACATTTACAGTCCAAAGGAGACTGTGCTTTGTCTGTTCCCCCTAGGTTGTGGAATAAGCTACCGTTACATATTAGGTCTTCCACTAGTAGTAATTCCAAATTAAGACCTATCTTTATTCTTTAGCATTTGAGGCTGCAATTGGGTAGGAATTTGTATTTATGTTTGCCATTTCCTATGATTTGATGTCTAGTTAGCTACATGTTTTGGTATGGTTCTCTTCTTAGATCATTGTACAGCACTTCTTATTTTTAAATGTGCTTAATAAATGACTTGAATTGATTGTGAAACCTTCCATTTGGAGGACATAGATTTTTAGTTTCATCAGTACATTTTGGTAGGTGCATTGACACATTAATAAAATGCAGTATTGCTCAAATATGTTAGTATTTTGAGTTTCTCTATAATTGTATTGTTTATATTTTGAACAGTATTGTTTAGGCATTTGGGCATTTTGCAACCTCCAAACATGAATGGGATCTGGCAAGAGACAGGAATCCCACTGGTCTTTTTTTCAAAAAAATAGCAAAATTACATTACACGTGAATACTCAGCAAATAATTGAATCATTACCAAATTAATGTTACCAATGATTTTGTGTCAGAGAATCAGATTAAAATGTTGAGGTAGAACCGGCTTCCTCTATATTGTGCGTTTATGTAACACATGGCTGCCGTGAGACACGCAAATGACCCAGAACGCATCTCATATGTCACACAGAGCCATACATTTATACATTTTCCGATGGTGAAAGTACATCTCACACAAAGCTATCTTCCTCTTTTGTTCTTCCTCTGTCAACCATGGTTACCTGCAAGGAAACATGTGCAGTCATCTTTGCTTTGCACAAAAAGGGCACAGTTAAGGATATTGCTGCTAGAAAGACTGCGCCTATATCAACTACTCATCGGATCATCAAGAACTTCAAGGAGAGAGGTTCAATTGTTGTGAAGGCATCAGGGCGCCCAAAAAAGTCCAGCAAGCACCAGGACTGTCTCCTAAAGTTTATTCAGCTGCAGGATTGGGGCACCACTATTACAGAGCTTGCTCAGGAATGGCAGCAGACAGGTGAGTGCATGCACAGTGAGGCAAAGACATTTGGAGGAAGGCCTGGTGTCAAGGGCAGCAAAGAAGCCATTTCTCTCCAGGAAAAACATCAGGGACAGACTTATATTCTGCCAAAGGTACAGGGATTGGACTGCTGAGAACTGGGGTAAAGTCATTTTCTCTGATGAATCCTCTTTCTGATTGTTTGGGCCATCCGGAAAACACCTTGACCGGAGAAGACAAGGTGAGCGCTACCATCCGTCCTGTGCAGTGTTTCCTTTAGGATTTTTTTTAGCAGTGGGGGCAGGTCTGTCCCTACATTTCTACCACTTTAATAGATTCAACAATATATTCGTGCTATTTTCAACACTTTGTTTTTTCTGGATTATGGTACTCATCTAAAGCAATGATACTCACTTCTCCTGCGAGCTGCCATTCCATACGTTTTTGTTCCAAACCTAATTTAGCACAGGTAACGCTACTCATTACCAGGATTAAACTAACTCAGGGTAGTCATAACTGGGGTTGGATGGAAAAGTTACGGAATGGCGGCTCGCGAGAGCAGGAATGAGTATCGCTAAGTATTATTGTCCTACCGGTATTTCAGTCAATGTGGCTGTATGTTTTGCTTAGCCTGGTGTAGTTTATAGTAATGTACAGGTAGATGGCAGTAACTACATTGGAAGTAACACAGCTCCCATTCTGTGTAAGCAACTGAATTTTCAACAACCTATTGGAATGGTTACAAGAAGTGTTGAGATGGTGTTAATCCTTGTTTCAGTTTGCTCTTTTATTGCTGCATTACATTAACACAAAAATATAGCCAAATATACTTATCAAACAAAGGGAATTAGAAATAAAGGTCTGCCTCTAACAAAAGCCTGCTTCAAATAAAAGCTGGTTACCTTCTGCAGTAGAGGTAAATAAAGGCCACAGTTTTTTATTTGAGAAAATACGGTAATAACTTTTTAACAAATCTGTGGCCAAAACTAGCTCTGGTTTATAAAGAATGGTGCATGAGTAGAGTATAAAATGTGGTTTTCTGCAAACCTGTGCACATCTACACTAACCCGAAAATAGGCCGGCAGCCAATGAATGCAAATGTTGAGAAATAAAATTATACTACAACCTATTAACCAATGTGATATCATTACAAATTCCCCATTAAATGATGACTGATAATTATTGATTAATTGTGATGGCAAACAAAGTATCATCAATAAACAATAATATTAAAAACTAGGCCTATTCCTGATATTTGGTATAGTACCAATAGCTGGCAGGAAGATTATTTTGGCGTAATAGGCTAATGTTAATTTATTGTGGCTTGAGTAGTTAGACAGGATACTGTGACTACGTCTGTGGTTGGTTTCCGTTCCCTGCTATGTTTTGTCACTCTTGGCATTGATTCCATTGACTGGCCCTCATGTAGGGCCGTAGGATTTCAGCATTGCAGAGAACGCAGAAAGAATTGCAGAATCCAGACAAAATGAAGAAATGTCAAGATTTGTCTATAATCTGAACATAGTCCCGTAATATTAAATCAGACCTGCAAACTCGCATGAGATGAAAAAGATAACATGTTTGAAAAACTAAACCCCTGTAGGGGAGTCTGCAGTATCATTCAGAGAATTACTTAGTGTGAGTTGGGTACATTTAGGCACTATCTATCTCTATTCACAGAATACAATGCTGGCTGATTGAAACGGTGCCCGCATTGAATGAAAGTATGTTCCAGAAGGAAATAATCCTATTAAATGTTGGTGAGAAAGATACAATAAAATAATACATTTAGTAAACTTCAGAACAATACATATTGATTGACAAGGGGCAAAAATTCAGTGTAAATGTAATTAGTAAAATAATATTTTAACGTCTCTCGACTCACTCCTGGAAATTATGCTGGCCCCTTGAACCGTGTCTCACTTGCCATTAAAGAGACACTGCGCTAATATGTGTAATGGCAATAAACTGATTGAAAGTTTCTTGTGACTTTTGCATTTCATATTGCTTGTAGTTCAGTTTCACATGAAACTTATAAACAGAAATATAGCAAGATGATGTCAACCTATATTTATTTTAGGTATTGTTTTTATTTCTTTATACCGCAGATTATACACTTAGATGTGATCAAGTCACAGCAGGTGCTATATATATATATAGATATCTGACCCGTGGCAAAATATTTACACTGTGGATGCAATTCAATCTGTGTCTCCTGTACTGAAAAACGAAACCTGAATGTCGAACTGGAACTTGTAACAATGTCAAGCATAGCTAAAACTAATATGTAGCATGGCTTTAATACAAATCCACTGTGCGGTTACAAGTTCAGTTAATAATTTTAAATAATTTCAAATGATTTATGTTGAGTCAAAAAAATGCACGATGCTTGTATTTTCAACTAGGGACATTTATTTTAAAGCAAAACGCAAATATAATTTAATGTATTATAATGTTATTTAAATACAGTAGTGGTATCTAAACCTGTGGAGTTACCCTCCAACCCCAATTTTGTTTTGCCTTATTCAGCCAGCTAATTATTAGAAACTGGTGTGCTAAAGTAGGCTCGTGTGAAAGCATTTAGGGTGGTACCTCTTCAGGCTCAGGGTTGGAGGTCACTGCCCTCGTGAAAGATGATTAGTGGGAAGCTGGACGTTGTCTACATTTGATCATCATGATTAGCTGAGTCACTTTCAACCTGTCATCAATACACCTATAGTTTAACTTTAAACCGATTATTAGGTAGAATTCCGGCTAAATAAATCCTATATCACAACAATCATGCATTAAATAACTACCATTCTGCACCCCTGCCAAATTGCAAATGTAAACAACGTAGTTGTAGCTAGCAAGCTAACTATTGCTAGATAATTTAATCTGCAAGTTGAGGCAATAGCTTGGCAGCTTGCTAATAGCTTCGTGTGGCAGTATGTAAACATTTCTTAGACTTGGAAGTCCCAATTATTTAAAGAACGTTCAAATAATGAGAAGTTGCGGAAGAAACCAACTGTACCCTTATTAATATTAGCTAACTAGCGTTTAGCATAACCAACAGTGGCAGCTGTTGTGGCCAGACCTCCCGAAACTTGTTTGCAAACTGGTTGTCTACAAGGACGTGTAACTCAATGTTAGGTTTGTTAGTAGACTGCTGGTTACCCACCTGAATATTGATTACTTCAAATTCGCTACCTTCCCATTCACCAGTCGGGTGTGTCCAGCCGAAATGTTAGCAACTTGTTTGCGACATACTGCTACCGTTAACAAACGAAACCTCTTCGGCAGACAACTGACTGTTCAACACTAATTATATGTGTAAGTAAAGTGTTTGTTGATGTCATTTTAAAATAGGATTAAACTGAAATTAACGGCACATGGTAGAAATCAGAGTTCCAACCTCCGGCTTAGCCGCGCCAGTCTACCTTTTAAATCAAATGACCTCTCAACTTTTAACTCTCATCCGTCACTGCACGCGGCTACGCGTCAACAGGGGACGCTGTTGGTTTGGGTTCAGGACTGTGTTGCACCCGGTGCAAATTCTGAAGTAATATGATGACCTTACAGATTATAGCATAGCTCATAAACCCCACACTGTCCAGCCAGACGCTCAGATAAAGTGCATGCTACAGGACGCTGGCCACGTAAATTCTAGAGTTTGACTACTAGCAACACAGGTTGAATTGATCCCCATCGATGTACATTCGATTTATCCTAATTTCTTCCACAAAAGGATATTGCATTTTTTTTTGTTTTAATTGCAAAAATGGTTTAATTTTTTTCGTGTGTGTGTTGCCTTTTGTCAGTGTGGGTGCATTTCACTAAACTATCAATGAGTTGAAATCTGTACAAATAAAGACAACTTTGCAAGTTTTTATTTTTTTCAAATGGCTGTATATAAATATGAGCAGATAATATGGAAAAAAATAAATAGACAAATAGACTTACACAAGTGCATGTCTCTTTTGTCAGTGGAGATGAATTTAGCTAAACTATTAATGTGTCCAAATCTGTGCAAATAAAGACACCTTTGCTAGTTTGTTTTTTACATGGGTGTATCTAAATATGAGCAGATATAATCTATAATGCCAAAGAGAAAATAGACAACATTTTCATTTGTGTCCAGTGTATAATACCAAAACACAAATAGATATATAAAACAGGTTGGGGAAAAAAACAAAAAACAATGAAATCGCAAGTAATAAAAAAATATAATAACTTATCAGATACTTACATGTATTTTTTTTATTATAGAACTTTAGGAAGCAGATGCTGTGGAGGAAGGTAAGTAGGGGTAGGCATAGCGAAAGGGCAAAGACAGTTGGACAAGCTGGGGCACAAACCTCTGTCACTGTGAGGCATGTGTATTCTGGAGTCAGGAGCGTATACCACTACACCAAACTTAAAGTCAAAGATCAAGTTTATAAGCCCCAGTGTTTTGTTAATGTCTATAGCTAGCAAATAATGAATGACACATTTTCATTGGATAGGACAATTGTAAATCCTTTTCACTATCCAATTGCGTTCTTTTATTTGGCTTAAGTTTAGCTGATATTATAGATAGAGCATGCTACTATGAAGTGTTGATCTACCATTGCATATATATTCAGAATCCAAGAGTAGCTGTTGAGGTAGAGGTTAGTCATTGTACTTTATGTTTTTCATTGTTATCCAGAATTACAGAGATCTATCTCTGCCCCTTACATGGAGCCTATCTGCTACTGAAAAACTGTTCTGACCTTGAAATAAAATCAAGGTCACAATGATAAAGGTCTTGTAAAAATGCTTAGTATAGTAAAAAATAAATATACTTTAGTGATCATTTGTCAATTTGCTCTGTGAAGCCTGGCCTTTCTGATGTATGCAGTTGGGCAGTGATCACATTATATCCAGATTTGAAAAAGTACAAAATAAAAGTACTCAGCTGGGTTCAGTTATTTTGGTAAGTTCATAAATAAAACCTAAATTACCAGGTCAATCAATCAATCAAATTTATTTATAAAGCCCTTTTCACAACAGCAGTTGTCACAAAGTGCTTTGCCAGACACCCGGCCCGAGACCCCCAAAAGCAAGCAACACAAGTGATGCACAGTGGCTAGGAAAAACTCCCTAGTAGGAGGGACCTGGGAAGAAACCTGAGAGAGGGCAGACTCAAGGGGGTGGCCAGTCCTCTTCTGGCTGTACCGGGTGGGGGATCTGAAGGTACACAGCCCATTGTAATTAGGTCAATCGGTGTTCAATTATTGTCCAGCAATGAAGATATGATGGGTGGACTGTGACCATAGTCTATGTAGCGTCAATACAGTTCGGAGGTCTTGCGAAGAAAGACTGTGAAGCCGCCTGGATATAAAGGCTGTCGTCATCGGGTGGAAACGGGATCATCAACCGCAGTGACATGGGATCCAGCACAGCAGCGGGCCGGGCACAGGAAGGGGACAGGAAGGAGTCATCAGGCCACATGGTCCTGTCGCATGTTCCTAGGGTCCTCCTAGCATGAACATGACATCAGGAACATTGGGCATACCTTGGGTCTAGTACCTTGACACAGCTCTGACCCCAAAATGAATATATAAAACCCTAGTCCCCCGTCACATAAACTATTGCAGCATAACATCTGGTGCTGAGACGGGGGGGGCAGTGTATAAGAGTATTGGGAGTTTATATGTCTATTAATTTCATAGATCACTGGTTAGTCATGAACTCCCTTAACCTGTTGGATTTGGTCCTAATTACAAACTTCCCAAAACTTCTAAACTCAGCCGAACCCAGAAAAGTACTTTTTCTTTGTACTTTTTCCAAACCTGCATATATCTAATGGAAACACTCCACATCTGGAGTATTTGTGCATAAACTCTATAGAATCACTGTCATACTACACTTACAGTGGGGCAAAAAATTATTTAATATTTAGTAGTGTGACTAGAGCGTCAAGCAGAAAAGTTGAAGTTTGTTAAACTTTATGGTAATGAGCTATGATGCGGTTCAGCGGCAAACGACAGTCAACCAATTGGAATTTAAGTACGTCTGCTAGTATTCCTTGCTTGATGTGAATGTCCTGCCACGTCAGAGCGGCCAAGTTGTTCAAAAGCGTCTAAAGCGTTCCCGTACTTTTTTCGATAAGCATTTTTGACAGGGCCTCCAGAGCTTCTTCTGAAGCTCAAGTCTATGGCGGTGTGTACGTACAGTTATCGCGCTTGAGCATAGGTAACTAAGCAACAGTGTAGACTCAGTCCGTGAGCTACCAAAGAAGCGGTGTCAGGTTACCTGGCCAACTTGCTACATTATATTGACATAACCACGACAAGTAGTTTTTTTGCGGAAAAATTAAGTTTTGGAATATTGCATTGTATGACTTCGACAATCGACTAGTGTGGACTTCACTGGAAAATGGTTAATAAACAGCGGTATGTACACTGACTTATTTGTTAAAATACGCTGTGTTCACTGTAAGGAATCACTGCAAATGGCTATGCACTAGTAACGATATTTTGAATATGTTTAGAGGCTCCAAGCATGTTTTTTAACTTGCCCTGTAAATGTGTAATGGTTGTATACTGGAGCGAGACCCACATCAATATGTTGGGTCTGGGAACTCACCATTGGCAGTGCTCAATCCGAGGGGTGGGATAAAGGCGGGATAAACGGTTGTCTTTCAAATTCCCTATGCACGCAATAGGATAGCGCTACAACCAACCAGAGCAACAAATTGTCCGGTCGGCAAAACTCTGCATATATCTTACTTTTGTAAGAATGACTTCAGTGCCCTTCTTTGTTATTTTCTCAAAGAAAATATTAACTCCAAGTCTACCAGAGTCACGGCCAAAGCCGATTCGAAAGACAGCTGTTCGCCAGCAGCAGCAACTATTTCTTTGTTTTCCCGTAAT
Organism: Umbra pygmaea; assembly: GCA_016801145.1. Lineage (NCBI taxonomy): Eukaryota > Metazoa > Chordata > Actinopteri > Esociformes > Umbridae > Umbra > Umbra pygmaea. Next base: position 11,266 of record JACXGM010031370.1, read on the forward strand.
TACGTTAAGCACGCACACCGACTCTTTACATGTTGTGATTGGCCTGACCAGAATTTGTTTTTTCCAGCTCGCTAGTCAACGGAGAGTTGCTAGAGTGACACAAGCTGAAAATAATATTTGCTGCCGCTAGGGTGCGTCTAGATTTCTAGACTATACTGGAGCAAAAGTTAAACATGATTTTGGCAATACAGATTGTTTGAGTTATTAACGCTACTGACAGCACTTCAGATATGCAAACAACAGAGCTACGTTTTGAAATCGCCCGGAATTCTCCTTTAAGATAAATATGCAGGGTCTCTTAATTTATCCAGAGCTGTTGTATGCATTTTTAAGGGAACTTTGTTTGCTCAGTAGCACTATTTTTACAACCATTGGCCAAAATTTGACACTGCATCTTTAAGGCTAGCAATGCAAATTATTTTTTAATGGAAACAAATGTTACCAGTGAGAGAGAACATTCTTGTATAAATAACAAAAGTCTATTCATCCTATCTGATCTAAAAATATTGTATCAAGTTTATTGTCACAGTTTTCAAATTAAACAAAAGCAATTTACATAGTTCAACACAAAGACTGCTTCACGTGGTTCCCCCAAATTTAACTGAAAATTTAACAGATAATGTCTTCAGTTAAAAAATTATCAACCCCTTCATGGCAAGCATATTTAGTACCTTGTACAGCAACCTTTTGCTGTTATGACTTGCTGCAAACCAGATGCATAGCCAAACACCAGCCTCTAGGAGCATTCCTGAGGAATCTTAGCCCATTCCTTATGAGCGATGACCTCCAGGTCAGTACAATTCTTGGTTTTGCATGCTGCAACCGCCTCTTTTAAGGGTTTAAGTCAGGTGACTTTGATGGCCACTGTAGCATCTTCCAGGACTTCTTCTGCAACCAAGCCTTGGTGGAAATTGAGGTATCTTTGGGATCATTGTCCTGTTGGTGGTGGATGTTGTGGGCTCTCCCCCTCACTGTGTAGAGCACTTTGGGTTCCTTGGAAGAAAAGCGCTATATAAGTTGAATGTATTATTATTGTTATTATTTTGTTGGAAGGTCCAATGATGCCCAAGCTTCAGCTTCCTCTCAGACGGCATTACGTTTTCTCCTAGGATGTCCTGATAAATAAAACCATCTTGCCTTCCACACGCTGCAGGTTTCCTGTGCCAGAGGATACAAAGCAGCCCCAGAGCATCACTGAGCCACCACCATGCTTGACTTTGGGCAGATTGTACTTTTCAGCATGCTTCATTCTTCTTCTTCCAGACATGCTGCTGATCCATCGTGCCAAAAGGTTCCAGTTTTGTTTAATCGCTCCACAGAACAAAATCCCAAAACTTCTGTGGCTTCTTTATTGGATTTTTAAGCATATTGGAGCTGACATTTATTGTGCTTTTGGTCAAGGTCAAGGTCAAGGTCATTTTATTTATATAGCACAATTTACAACAGCCACTAGGCTGACCAAAGTGCTTTACAGAAAATAAATCTAAAAAGTAATAATAAAATACCTATATAACAACAAACAGTAACACAAGTATGGAAGTATAAAACGTAGGCTAAAAATAAAAAAATAAAATCAGCCAGAGATGAAGGTTAGTAAGCTAAAGAGAACAGGTGGGTTTTTAATAAAGACTTAAAAACAGACAAGGTAGGGGCCGTTCTAATCTGAAGGGGCATGGAGTTCCATAGACGCGGGCCTGCCACCGAAAAAGCACGCTCAC
>JACXGM010031371.1:0-12983 GCA_016801145.1 Umbra pygmaea
TCTCTCTCTGTGTTCTGAGCTTTAACTCTTCAAGTGATTATATATATGTCATTTTAGTGATTACATAAACATAAAGGGGTGTGGTCTACTGCAGTGTTGTCTGTGGTACCCTGATTTAGTGCATCTGATTCTAATTATTCACTCGATGACAAGCCAAGCGTCATCAGGGGGCTCAGTGTTTCAACTCCAGAGTGGGCCAAATGTTGTTTTGCCCTTGAGCAAAGCACTTTATCCTAAGTTGCTCCAGGGCATGTCTCTCTACTTTAAGTCACTCTGTATAAAAAGTGCCTGCTAAATGACTAAAATGTTAAGTTACTCACAACTGGGGTTAAAGAGAATACATATAGGATGATAGGATTGCTGGATCAATGTCGGGCAGCCCTGCTCTACTGTCATTGACCAGTCTAGCCGTCCAATACCCATAAGCCTTAGTGGTCAGTGAGCACAGCAACAGTATCTAAAGATATGCACTGTCTAACAGAAAGACATTGTTATTGGAAGAGTTAGCTGGAATTCACCATGATTTTGTATGTTGTAAACTTAATGGTTACATGTTTGTGCTTCCCTGAATCGTTCCCACAAATGTGGAATTTGTTGTTAATTAGTTGTGGATATAATCATTGGTCTTGACTATACAGGGCAGCTAGGAACCAGGAAATAAATGCATTTGGACACTAGTAAGTCAATAAGAGCATTGGGCCCAACGTGTGATATTCAAACAGATTGAGGTAACATTGTTTGACCTATACATTCATGACAATAAAGCTTATTGAATTTATTGAGGCTGTGTTCGTGCAAATGTAAGTTTAATTGCTGCCTTAAAAATGTGAGTAAACCCTACGTTAAGAATAGTGTCGTTTCAACTCACAAAGTTATTCTTGAGTTGGAATAGTAATAACTCATGAAATTAAGTAGGAATTTCATTACTCATTATGTTAAGTGGAGGTAAATAATAGAAAACCGTTACTATTACTTGAATAGGTACTTTCATCTCTTGGTGACCTTTTTTTACAGTGTGTGTGGGTGGCTGCTGGTGTGGGGGGGTCACATCTGGGGGCTGCCTGACGCCGTAGTATGGGTGACGCTTGTCTGACTACCTAAAATGCTTCTCTTTACATTCGGAAGTTGACAGTTCTCTGCATGCGTGTTTTATAGACTTCTAGTTCTGTCATCAGAAGCTAGCCACAAATGTGAGGTCACACAAAGAGACAGCATTAGACCATCAAACCGAGCCTCGCTGCAGCTCAGGCTGGGTTGTATACTGTTCAGTGTAGAATGATGGGCCAGTGTGTAGCGTGGCTATGCTACATTAGCCTCACAGCACCGCTCATTGAGTTAGAGCTAGCCACATCCCAACAGCTTCATAAAGGAATGCATTAATACTAATGGCAACTCCTCCTATTAACAGGCAGATATTTCGGCCGTGTATGCCAGAGTGCGTTTGTTTGTTTCTCTCTGCCTGTCTGTCTGTCTGAGAGCCCCGTTTTAGCAGCGTCCTTCTTCACCAAACGAGTCAGTGTTTCAAGAGCGATTTAGCAGGTCGATGAAGAAGTGTGCGTAGTTTACGTGTGTGATTCTGTCCTCGCTCCAGTGTTTACCTCAGTGTGTGTTTGTGCGTTTCCTCTGAGTGTTTGTGTACGTATTTATATGCGTTTCTTTTTCCGAGTGCATTTCCTGTTCGCACGTGTTAACTTGCTTAATCCCCATGGAGGCTCGGAGGAATAAAAGCCAGCCCCCAGAGAGCAAACCATACCATTAACCCCCACAGGGGACGGCAACAACATTGATTTGAATTAGAACACATCACAGAACAATGGAGAGAAGAGAGAAGATAAATCAAATCAATTTGCAGGGAAATGGAAGCATGGATTTGTCTGGGAGGACATTGGAATCTTCACTCATTGGATTAGTACCGATGACAAATCACCGCTGATGGAATTACACACCGGGGAGTAGCAGAAACCACTCTATTCTACTGATGTCTGTCTGTATTTGTGTGCATGTGTGTCTACACGTGTGTACTCATCTGGGCAATATGGCTAAAATAAATCCTGAACTGTTTAAAGGTACACTGTGTCAAAATTTCCACATCGAAGGCAGAACTACATTCTCTTTTTAGTGACCATGAAAGCTGGAGAAACTGCATTCCTCAATATTTTGTAAACTGAAAAAAGACGTTTAGATTACAGAGTGATTTCCTACACTATGAAGTGCTTCTTTTGCCATTTGAACAGAAATTGCAATGAGGACATGATGTGTGCTTTCACAATATCTTTCAGAGAAATTATCAATTGTAGGCTGTCTTTTTGCACGCATGTAAACACTGCATAGTGTAAAGAGTCATTAACACATACACTGTACATGTTTATATATATATATTTTACAATAAAGGAATACAATACTTATAGCGTTTATATGCTGTTCAGTTTAACAAGGAAGTAGTTCCATAACTCAAATTATTCAAATAGCTGTACACATTTGGAGGGTATGATGGAAATGTTAATTTCGCAAAATAAAAGCTCCACACGTGCTTCGAGAGTATTACATTAGCCCTAGGGTGGCACACATCCATTAAGATTATATATTTTTCTCCCCCATCTTCGTCACCCAATATTATACAGTTATTTATTTGAAAGATATTTACAAATGTATTTCATGCATTAAAATACATTGAAAAGTCTGCTTGACTTTTTTGTTTTTGTTCACATGTATTGTCAAATGTTTCTAAATAATATAATCTAAGTGTCTTTTCTTTTTGGTTAAAGGGAAATAAATATATTTGCACAATTTTGGTCCAGTATCTATTGGGCACTTAAGAATATGGTAAAACATGTGGAACATTAAAATGTTTTTCTAGACAATCAGGAACCTTTAATTGTCAATCAAGAACCTTTAATTGTCAATCAGGAACCTTTAATTGTCAATCAGGAACCTTTAATTGCCAAATTAAAGCAGACTAATTATTATTCCCCTCCTCACAAAATGCAGCCAGCTTTCACTGTGTTTCACCATGGAAAAGTCTCCCATTGGTTCCTTCTGCCTTGCAAGAAGTCCGTAGCTAGATCCAACATAGTAAGTAGAGCCAAACACCCTAAAGGGGTCTGACTACCACGCAAGATTTACAAGCAGTCCTGCTGTATATCATCATATGAATGTATTGTATCTGATGTTTCTATTTATTTACTGCTATACTGTGTCAAATATTTTGTGTATAATAGACTTCCAACTATTTTGTGGGGGAAAGTGTTTACTGGATAAAACAAGTTAATTTCAGGTATGAAAAACGAGCGTTCATTATATTTTTGCACAACTGTTATGGGGTAAGGCAGTGGTCCTCAAACCCTTCCATGGAGGGCCTAGTGTAGGCAGGTTCTTGGTTTTACCTTGTACAAGCCTGATGGAGTAGCTCACTAATTGGTGAGGATTTCCCTTCACCTGGCAATCTAGGTCCTAATTATGCTCTAATTGAACGGAAATGCATACACTAGGCCTACATGGAAGGGTTTGAGGACCACTGGGGTAAGGTTTATCTAGTGGCTGTAGTTGACATTCAGATACATTAGCTGTGTGTATGAACTCAGCCTTGTCCTAAACTACAAAACATTACACATCACTAATCATTGCCATCAATATTTCTGATGATCTCATTCCAGAATCCACAGTAACTACTAAGCCGTACACTAATGCTTCTTTAGATTGTACACAGAAAGTGAGAGATTTATGTCATTAATGCTCACATTCATCTCGTTGGAGTCACTGTAATGCATGGTGAATGAAAACGCGTGGGAGTGTTTGCTCTGCGGAAAACAAAGCCTTGGTTCAGATACACTGAAAGGCCATGAATGGTTTTACTTGTGCTGTTAAACGCCTCTTCACATGCAAATTAACATATGTGAAGAGAAACATGGGTATATATGCAGTCTGTTTGCGTGTGAGATTGTGTGTGTGTGTGTGTTCAGGATTTTTTAAAGCATTAAGAGACAACTAAATGACATTGCCAAAAGCAGTCCTGTAGGTACCGCGAAGAAATGCGATGCTTCTTCTGTCAAACATTTTCACAGTGTCTGCGCATTGCACAGCTTCACCTTATGCCGTCGGACCAAAAGAGTGTCATTTAGCAAAGCACAGATGCCCTTTGTTGGTTCACAAATGTAAACGACAAGAGTCCGAACATTACAATAGAATTTGTTCAGACAATGTAGTAAATGGAAACTTGGCATGATAATACAATCATGCTCTAGTGATATAATAGGATATATTCCTACTGTTTACTGATTCAAGATATCCGCTCTAAAGGTTATACCTTATTTCTATGGGAAGAAATGTGAGTTTGCATAAATATTATTAAACTTCTTGCATAAATATTATCTTAATTCCAATGTAAAAGAAGAGTGGAGATACCAGGTGGATACAAGCAGAGCATGTTTAATGTAGTTACAGCGCAGGTGGTCCATGCACGGTTGGATTTTTTAAGTTTTAGGTTTTGTCAGCCTCTACCTACCCAGCTCGCTGCTTTTTCGACTTGTCCGAAATGCCGTCTCGAGACATGAGCTTGTTGAAGACCACAATACCGATCAGCATGTTCACCTGAAATGGAGAGAGAGAGTCAGATATGGGCGTCAGATGGCTCAGTGGGTAGTGAGTTAGACTTGAAGTCGGAAGCTTGCTGGTTTGATTTCCGACTGTGCCAAATGTGTCCTTGGGCAAGGCACTCAACCCTTAGTTGCTCCAGGGGAATGTCCCTGTACTTACTGTAAGTCGCTCTGGATAATAATGTCTGTTAAATTACTAGAATGTTGATATACAAAGGTAAAATTTCAGAGATATACAAACGTGTAAAAGTAAAACATCTATAAAACACCTTATACAATTCTTGGTGAGCATTGTTACATTTCAATAGACTAACAATATAAGTGGAGTAAATGGATAAGGAATGTATGGTTTAAAAGGTAAAAAATTGCGATACATGGGTAATCGTACGTAATGGAAATTTTGCTGCATTACGTAGACAGACTTACGATATGGCCAATGAAATGTGAGCTTTCGTACATATTGAATCGCCGTTCATTTGCCTAGAAAATTTCCAATCGATTACAAATTAAAGTAATGGGGAACATATAGTTCAGGGATAACATGCTAGGTTAAGGTCAATGTAAGGTGAAGTTAAGTTTAGGGTAAGGTTAATGTATTGTCACGGTATCCTAGGGTGGGATACCGGTGCCATGAACTGAGATATAGACTCATTGTGTATTTGCCTAAATTTGTGTTCCAGTGCTGATGTACTATAGTTTTGAGTTCCATGGAGAAATGGATGTGTGTGTATTGTGGAAATTTGCACTACCCCCCCGGACACCAGTAGTAAGGATAGGTCTCTCTTATAGTTATTCAAGTGATTGTGTGTTCAGCTTGCAAGTTACTTTCAGCTGATGTCTATTGGCTGTTACATAAGCCCTGGTGTCCAGGGGTGTGGTGCGGTTCCTTGATGATTGTTACAGTTGGTTTCCTGTCGGTTTGAGTCAAGCATACGCTCTGTATAGTCTAGTCGCGTCTATGCCGCGATAGAGCATAATATGTCAGGCTATATACTCGTTGTGCAAACTCACTATATCTATATCCTGTATATCCGTCAGCTATTTGTTAACTTTTCCCTCGGATTCTCATTAACTACGACATACAGTGCCTTGCGAAAGTATTCGGCCCCCTTGAACTTTTCGACCTTTTGCCACATTTCAGGCTTCAAACATAAAGATATGAAACTGTAATTTTTTGTGAAGAATCAACAACAAGTGGGACACAATCATGAAGTGGAATGAAATTTATTGGATATTTCAAACTTTTTCAACAAATTAAAAAGTGAAAAATTGGCTGTGCAAAATACTAAGTTAATACTTTGTAGTGCCACCTTTTGCTGCGATTACAGCTGTAAGTCGCTTGGGGTATGTCTCTATCAGTTTTGCACATCGAGAAACTGAAATCTTTGCCCATTCCTCCTTGCAAAACAGCTCGAGCTCAGTGAGGTTGGATGGAGAGCGTTTGTGAACAGCAGTTTTCAGTTCTATCCACAGATTCTCGATTGGATTCAGGTCTGGACTTTGACTTGGCCATTCTAACACCTGGGTATGTTTATTTGTGAACCATTCCATTGTAGATTTTGCTTTATATTTTTGACCATTGTCTTGTTGGAAGACAAATCTTCATCCCAGTCTCAGCAGATTTTTTGCAGACACCATGTTCCAGAATGGTCCTGTATTTGGCTCCATCCATCTTCCCATACATTTTAGCCATCTTCCCTGTCCCTGCTGAAGAGAAGCAGGCCCAAACCATGATGCTGCCACCACCATGTTTGACAGTGGGGATGGTGTGTTCAGGGTGATGAGCTGTGTTGCTTTTACGCCAAACATAACGTTTTGCATTGTTGCCAAAAAGTTCCATTTTGGTTTCATCTGACCAGAGCACCTTTTTTCACATGTTTGATGTGTCTCCCAGGTGGCTTGGGACAAACTTTAAACAACAGTTTTTTTGGATATCTTTCAGAAATGGCTTTCTTCTTGCCACTCTTCCATAAAGGCCAGATTTGTGCAGTATACGACTGATTGTTGTCCTATGGACAGACTCGCCCACCTCAGCTGTAGATCTCTGCGGTTCATCCAGAGTGGTCAGTATGAGCTGAAAGTTTAGAGGGATGGCCGGGTCTTGGTAGATTTGCAGTGGTCTCATACTCCTTCCATTTCAATATTATCACTTGCACAATGTTCCTTGGGATGTTTAAAGCTTGGGAAATCTTTCTGTATCCAAATCCGGCTTTAAACTTCTCCACAACAGTATCTCGGACCTGCCTGGTGTGTTCCTTGTTCTTCATGATGCTCTCTGTGTTTTCAACGGACCTCTGAGACTATCACAGAGCAGGTGCATTTATACAGAGACTTGACTACACACAGGTGGATTCTATTAATCATCATTAGTCATTTAGGTCAACATTGGATCATTCAGAGATCCTCACTGAACTTCTGGAGAGAGTTTGCTGCACTGAAAGTAAAGGGGCTGAATAATTTTGCTTGGCCAATTTGTCAGTTTTTTATTTGTTAAAAAAGTTTGAAATATCCAATACATTTCGTTACACTTCATGATTGTGTCCCACTTGTTGTTGCTTCTTCACAAAAAATTACAGTTTTATATCTTTATCTTTGAACCCTGAAATGTGGCAAAAGGTTGACATGTTCAAGGGGGCCGAATACTTTCGCAAGGCACTGTATATATTCCTGCTTTGGTCTCCCTTCCTCATACACCGCCAACACCGTGACATGTATACTGACTGTTTATGTTTCTTAACCGTACAAGGCTTTACGTTTTCCTGACTACGGAAACATACACGTGTATACATTTTTTGTTTTGTACAATTTTTATGTATGTGAACAGCCTGCTCCAACTGCATATTAATTTGTTTAGCTCAGTCATTGTACTTGTTAATTACTATATATTTCCCTTGTCCATTTGGACAAGTGTAGTCTACATTCTCCTTCTCCGACTAACTATATATTTTTTTACTTGTCCTGGACAACAGGACAAGCGTTTCTGTCAATCCCTGAGCAAAACAAAAGGCTGCTTCGCAAAATGCGCAAAGGTATTTGTCATGTTAACTAAATACTCACGTTATAAACAAAGAATTAACAGGCAAGACACTGACATTCCTCACAGCATAAACCTTTAGCAATAGAAGTGTCTAATATAAAAGCTACACAATTAGATAAACAGAGAAACATGTCCTTAGAAATTGACTTAAATATATAGTACACATAAGCTGATGCATTGGGATAAGTGAGTGATAAAGAGAAATTCAAGCATTATCTGTTTGTGGAACTTGGAAAGGAGTAGTTAGCGTTCATAGCTACTAGTGCATCGAGATGTTTGAACGATGATAGAGGCACCTGCTGGACTCATTTCAAAGACAAACACCAAATCAAGCAGAAATGTACTTCCATATTTTTTGCAGAGTAGTGTAGAAACTATGAGGTGGGAAATATTATTAATTTATCCGGACTATATTTGAGTTATAGAAATATTATATAATATGGTAATGCCTGGATTCCATTTGAAACCATTGTTTTGCTAATGTAGCTACTGTAGGTAGCCCCACTCAATCACAAATGTCACTCTCATGACATGTGCAGTGCGGCATTTTAAGCTGGTGTCACTTTGTGACAAAAAGAATGTACCATAATTTCTCTTTTTTCGAGTGAGAACAGCAACACTTGGTGTAGCTGAGCCTTTATGGTTACAAAACTGTGACGTTTTTTAAATCGTGGTTAATTGTGAAATCAGTTAATCGCTGCTTCCCTACAGTAGCATGGACCATGATTCACTTCTCAACATACATTATTCACTTCACCCACAGACCTTCACTCTGCCTACTGTATTTACTTTATTTATTAAAAAATATATATATACTTTTGCTTTATTGACATTCCATGTGATAGACTCGAGCTATGCCACCAACTTATGATTGAACACCCATTCATATAATATATATACACTAGTGCAGTGCCCATGTAAAATCTGTTTTTGTGTGTGTTAATAGTAATTTTTGGTTTGGTGTGTTTGAGTGCTCATTGTTCAGTGACATTTTTATTTGTGCATGGTAGAAAGCAAATATTGATACTGACATAATGACATAAAGAATAAATAAGAATATAGAGTATGAACAATATAGACATTTATGGACAGTCTAGTAACAGTCACATTTTAAGAGTAGGAAAAATAAGTATATGTGCAGTATGAACAGTAGAAAAGAGCAGTAGAATATGGGTATGCATAAATGTAGTTACATTATGTACACATCATAAATATAAATAGAACACTATGGGTGGTATGGGGTAGTGCAATAGGGTGGTAGCGGTGGGGTAGGGTAGTGCAACTGTCAGAGGGGATGAGGGGTTGGTGCTTTGGGAGACCACAACATTGATGGCCACCTGCTTGTTGTCCCTGTCAAAGTGGCCATGGACATGGTCAGCTCATCAGGCACAGGCAGTCGTTATTAGTGGTTTCAGGAGATACAGCATTCAACATGTAATACCCAAGCCAAAAGGGGCTGACACTACTAACCAAGCAAAACGGTGCTGTCACTACTACAGCTGTCAGAGTTAGCTTCAATGCTAACTGCATTAATAACTAAGCCAAACAATGCTGTCACTACTAACCAAGCCAAACGGTGCTGTCAATACTACATCTGTCAGAGTTAGCTTCGATGCTATTAATACATTTAGCATTGTTTTTTACTGACCTGCATTAATAACCAAGCCAAACGGTGCTGTGACTACTACAGCTGTCAGAGTTAGTATGAAATCGAAGCTCGTGCTCATAGCAAGATACCGGTCAAGTTTGAAATCCATCGGAAAAACGGTTCGAGAGATATGCGCATAAAACACAGATAGACAGACAGACGTTCCTGCACTTTATCGATAGATTTAAGATAATATAAAATGTATATTATATTCTTACAGTACTATTACTAGTGGCTTTAAAAATGTGTTAAGAAGACTGAAGTAAAATGTAGGGAAAATGACTTATGAAATAAATTGCTAATCTTTAATATCCACATGAATACTGTGATTTCCTTCTACTGTAAGCATAATACCATAACGAGACCAAATGTCAACACAAAACGTCTCACCTCACAAGCTTTTCAGGGCATTGATTTCTGAGAGACAGATTTGTGTGACAGATTCTGTAGTAAAGATGCTTTCGTCAGGAAGTGTTGGATCATATCCAACTATGTAGATATTCTTAATTGGTTTATAGGGATCTAGTTACCGGATGTAATTACCCTAACATAGGCCAGGTTAAACTGTGAATGAAGGTGGTAGCTAACCATTTCAGAACAACAGTTTAAACCAATTGCTTTAGTATAAATATACATTTTAATGTAAAATCTTGATGACTCATTTCTCCTAAGCGTTGATATTTTAGGTAGATAAATCAATGAATATTCAATCAAAATATATGTCTGCCTGTCTTTAAATTATATGAAATTGATACATGTTAGAAAATAGTATTTTCAATAATATTAATATGCACTTATATTAATATTACTTTTGTTAAGATAATAATGATCCCTTGTAGCAGCTTTATTCAACTACTCCACTTATCTGCCTCACACTGTGCTACCTATACAGTGGTGTTGTATATGGAGTCATACTCCTATCTTTATTCAAGAGCGTAGTATTTAAATTTAAGATAATTTCTCACAGATATTACATTCAGATTTTGTAATAATTTCCCTCAAAACCTTGCTCTCACACTCAAATAGTCACTGCTTGTGCTTAGATTTGCTCTGCTTGTGCTCAAACTTTCTGCTTGGAAATGTTGTTGCTTGGATAGATTTGCTGCTCTCAACTTGAGCCTTTCTCCTCGCACTCAAACTGTTTCTTTGCGCTTGCAAATCTTCTCCGCACCGATTTTTTCTTCACTCTCTGATTGTTTGTGTTACAATGCTATCAAAATTCCCCAACCAATAGAATGCCCGCTGTAGTGTTGACCAACTAAATGATCCCTGCCCTGTTGAGGGTGCGTTCATTTTACTTTAGAACATCCCTTGCAGGCGGGTACTGTACCTCCACGGCTCCTTCACTCCCACCTTCCAGACGTTTTTTTAAAATATGTACTTCCTTTGCTTTATTGCGAATTTTGAAATAAAAAGGCCATATACAGTAATGAAGTTCTTTTGTCAGTAAGTAGTGTTGGGTTTTCACAAAAAAAGCAGGTTTGATGGTGTCCAAACAGGATTTCTGATGTCATCTGCAATCTTTTCTCCTTTCCGCCTGGCGATCAACTGTTTTTGCATGTTCACTAATTCCTTTTTAATTTTCTAGTACAGCCATGGTTTTCTCAGAACCAACAATGCCATGATGAATAATGTATTATTACACAAGGGTTTCACATATTGTACTGTCTTTTCTCATATTTCTTATAATTCAGCCATGACAGCAAGCGAGGAATCCAAAATTGTACATTTGACCAGCTTGCAAAGCAAGTATTTTCCAAGCCACATATATTTCCATGCATACCATAAATGTATGAATAAAAAACTGGAATTCTCCACCATAGACACAGATGGATAGAGATATTTTTAGGATAATCTAACATGGTCGCTTGCTGTCATGGGGGTGGGACAGTCTGCTTCGTGGGGTTTAACACACTCAACGCCGATGCAAGTCAGATCTTGTTAGATCACTCCTGAGTTACTCTCCTCTGCCCTGACTCCGCCCCCTTTAACACAGAGGGTCTTCACTAAGCCTCCTTACAGCTGTGATCCCTGACCCGCTGTTACAAACACACACACACACACACACACACACAAACCACAAGTGTGCTTTACCCTTCCGGGAATAATGCCCATCTGGGAGATTGCCCACGCCAGCGACATGTCCGCTTTAATCCTGAACGTGTTTGCTCTGAGCATCTCCTTCTCTTTTTCTCTCGCTGAATCACCTGACCCTAACCTGGCCCCGCCAAACTCTCTCTCTACATCCTATTGGTCTCCCCTTACAGCTGTCCATCATAAACCCTGTTCAACCACAAGAAAAGTCCATAGAGCACAGATTGGTGAGCAACAGTAACGGCATTGTGTCTGTTTTCCTCCTGTATGTTTCTCACATACTATAATAGAACAATTGTACTGGATCGCAGTGCTTTGTCTTTACTAACCTTTGTTCCCACTGCAACGTGTATCAGTGCAACTTTTATTTGTCATTCCTGCCTTCCGTGGTAAACATCTCTACGACACAGCAAAAAGTCCAAGCCTCTTTCCTGCCCCCGAGGAGTCATTTTGATTAAAACATTCTCACCGTCTAAAGCCTACAGTATGAAAAGCATTTGTTTTAATATTGAAGCATGCCCATACTGGAATATGAATTCATGGAGGTGAATTAGGCAGAACAGATGGTCTGAACATCAATGCCATTATATTACCTCAAATTAAAAATCACGTCTAGTTTCCCTACCCATCTACCTCAGGCAGCAATGTACCAATATCCACCATGGCCAGGAGAGTCCGCTGGCATAGCCTGAATGCAGTGACCTGGGTGCGAACCCTGATCACTGTGAAGCAGTTGTAAAGCGAGGCGACTTTAAACACTGTGCCATCCGGAGGCCCTTAGACCTTCAAATTCTAACAACAACACATTTTATTTGGGGGACGCCTTTCAAAACACTCAAGGACATCCACCATAAAAAATGGGCCTATATAATTGAGTTAACCAACAGTGCAGGTTAAAAGTTAGTATACAATTGGGAGGAGTAAAACAAACACAGGTTTAAGATTAGTATGGAGCTAAAACAGTCTCAATAAAGATAAATTCACACACTACATTCACATATGCACAAACAGGATTCATACATGCACACACATGATTCATACATGCACACACATGATTCATAAATACACACACAGGATACACAAATGCACAGAAAATTCACAAATGCACACACAAAAATTTAAAAGCACAGAAAATTCACAAATGCATACAAAACTCACAAATGCACACAAAATTCATAAATGCACAGACAATTCCGAAAAGCAAACAAAATTTCCAAATGCACACAAGATTTATAAATGCACAGGACACGATTCAGAAATGTATTTCTGATGCACACACAAATATATCTTGATTTACAAACTGCTTGCGGTCTGTGAACGTCACTGCATTTGTGAGTGAATTTTGAGACTCCCCTGACGTGGCTCGACACACAAATGCATTTTTTTGAAAGTGAATAATCTGCAACCAATCATATATCTCCCTTGTTTTAGCCAATCACAAGAAGGCACCCTAAGTGGGGGATTGTTTACTTATAAGCCAATCACATGAACGCATTCACACAGCGCCGGGAGCCGCGAGTGTTTAACGAAGATTAACAGTACTGATAAAAGGACAACAGTTTTCTCTGCCTCTGCCAAGAATTTTCTGCTCAAATTTCAGCAATGAAAGACA
>JACXGM010031372.1:0-13045 GCA_016801145.1 Umbra pygmaea
GTGTTACTTGTAGACCATAGAGCAAGACCAATTACTGTGTGTTACTTGTAGACCATAGAGGAAGACTATGTACATGTGCCCCGATAACGCTATGGGAGGTATGGGGATCGCCCTAAACCCTTGTGTTGTCAAATAGTATCACTCTCCTTTTGGCTAAGACAATGACAACAACAGAAGTGATATTGACACATTTACATTGTTTAAAACATGACCCATTTACAGCAAGACATTTGGTCACATCCTTGGTGCTAAGACATAGGAACAGTAAACTTAATTCAAATTCAACCATCACAACATTCAACCGCTGCAACGTGTAGTGTGTTAGTGAACTGTACTGGTATGAATTAACTTCCGACACCCCGCATATGCTTTATTTTTTAAAGGCCCTCCACCCCCCACCCCCCCTTTGGAGGACAACAAAACAATATATTTATATATACGCAGTATAATACATTTAGATTTACATTCTGTACATTACTGTTGTTCTCCTGTAACCATTCACCCCGTTCTAGTGAGACCCTGGATCCATACAAGGGCAGGGGGGTTAAAACACCACGTACGAAGTGTAACACAGAACCCGTAAAACACAACAAGGTGAAAGACAGACAAGAGGAAGTGAGACAGAACGATATCAAAACTAAAATGACGGGACTGGACAAGACAATTGACACGAAAACGTATTATTGGTGATTGGTTAGAATGATCTATAACTCACATTTGGTGGTCACGGTTAGGATGTTGGAAGGAGTTGGCAAACATGTTGTGCAGGAGTGTGGATATTGTGCCTACGTATATGAGTAATATTGTAAACAATAAAGGAAGGACGGGGTATCTGGTAATGTACATGGCTTGTAGTTATTTCTGTTGCATTTAGAAATGTTATAAATGGAGACCAGGTTTCTTCAACAGCTGACATTTGCTTCCCACTGCGTGCATTGTGTTATTCCATTCAAATGTATTCGGAGATTAAATTTATCCAGTGATTGATGTAGCATGAGTCCTTTAATTTCCAATTTTAAAGGACTACTTTCATGGTGACAACTAGAGAAAGGAGACAGAGTATTGGAGATGGTAGGATTCTTTATCTCAAGATGATGGACAATGTCTCAGTGACTATAATCCAAAGAGTAAACTGGTTGACAACGCCACAGGGCGTGCAGATAATCATCTGTGCTCCCTAAAGTGCATTGTGAACTAATAACTGTGTTTGTTAAGCCCATTTTGAACATTTTACTTTGGGTGATGTGTGTTCAGTAAATGACTATATATTGTATAAGCTGAAGGTTTGTATTAACAGTCATGGCAAAGTTATTCTTAGAGATTTGTTCCCAGTAATTGGGTTGGGAGAAAGGCCAGATCAGTTTCTCACTTGGTTGTGTTATTGTTGTATTTAGTTTGGAAATCATTTTATATAGTTGGAAGGTGAGTTTTTGAAATTATACATTTTCATACATTCTTCTCTAAGATGAGAGGGTTGTAATGTGTTGTTGGTAAGTCTGGTTTTATCTTTAATTTTAAGTCTAAGTTGTTAAAATTAAAGGAATTGTTCTCTACAACCCCATATTTCTGTGTGAGTGTGTTAAATGACATGAAATGGTTGTTCTCAAATTGTTGGTAAAGATGCGTGATTCCTTTTTGTGCCCATATGGAGAGGTAAAAAGGTTTATACTGTAACATAAACACTTGGTTGTGCCAGAGTAAGGGAACATTTTTAAAATTCTTATGACTTTGTAAATTTGTCCGTTTTCCACCAGTCTGTCAGAGGCGAATAGATGCTAATGAGTTGGCAGAAGTTGGATTTTTTGATTTATTGTGAAAGGAAGATATGTTATTGGGATGTTTGGTTTTATTCTAATTCCAGCCACAGATAATTGTGCTTATGTATGTTGATCCATTTAACCAAGTGCTGTAATTGATTTGCCAGGAAGTAGTGATGAAAGTTTGGTGCCTCAAGCCCACCATGTCATTATTTTGTAGGTGTCAAGTAATTTTTTTGCATTATAATTGTGTTGTTTATGAGTTGAACATTTTAAATCAGTTGTCTGTAGAAGTGATGGGGATCATATAAAAAGGGTAGTTACTCTGGAGTACAGTTTTCATTTTGACTGCACCTACTCTTCAGATGAGTGTCAGTGGGTATTTTGCCCAGCGTTTGTAGGTTTTCCTGAGGAGGATAGTTGAGAGGGAAAGCTCTGAATCCCTCGGTAGTGGTAGTTGATGTTGCCTGTTTGAGATGGACGGAAGTGTCTTGAGCTCCAAAACCCCATGCGTCATCTGAGAGGGGTAGTAAAACATTCCAACTGATAATGTGATGTGAGACATGGGGAAATCTGTTGATTATCTCAATGATATTGAAATGATACCTTTGGGTTCTGTAAATGAAGTAAAAGATCATCAGTATATAAGCTAATTTTGTGTTGTAGGTTGGCTACCTTGAATTCCTTTGATTATGCCGTTTAAATCATATTGCTGCTGTGAGAGGTTAAAGGTGGTATATGTAAAACGGACAGCCAGCGTTAAAAATGGGTACTACAGTTCAAATTCAAAATACCTGAGTTGTATCCCTCCGCCCCCTCCTCCCCAGAATTGAAACTAACGTGACGAACAAGATCAGCGCAATCATGACAAGCGAACCTTGTTTAACTACGTATATGGTTATGGAACTGTTTAGAAACATGCAGAGTTTTTTTAGGTTGTGTAGAATCTCTATAATCTCGTTTGTTTGGTGCTTCCATGGCTGTAGCGCGCTGGGTTTGCGTTTTTACAGGTATGCCTGGCAATCCGTTCGTGCTGTCAAAATGGGCAGTTGATAACAACACACAGGCCAAAACAAACAAATTCCGTCGCGGAACGTACTTTTCCAAAAAGAAAAAATGCTGACATTAGCATTGTTTTCAGAAAATATAGTATTTCAGCTTAACATGTTTCCTTAATATCTGATGAGGCATTGGCGTAATTTTGGGATTATTACAGTACATGTATTACATATAGCACCTTTAAATGAAAATGGCAAAGATGGCATATGCTTAATGCATCTAGTCTGTCCTGGCACTGTATACACAGAGCTTCTTTGCTCTGTGTATACAGTGGCTTCGCTAACATGTACCTTTTCAGGGTTTAGAGCAGGAGTATCGTACCATTTTTGATAAACATTTAGATCATGTGATGTTGTAAAACATTTTTCACAGTCAGAGCAGTAGAATGGCTTTTCTTATGTGTGAAGACGTTGATGCCTCTTTAGAGAGCACTGATCCGAGAAAGTCTTCCCACAGTCAGAGCAGGAGTAAGGCTTCTCTCCTGTGTGAACTCTCTGATGAACTTTTAGATGATGTGATTTTGTAAAGAATTTTGCACAGTCAGAGCAGGAGTAAGGCTTTTCTCCAGTGTGAACTCTCTGGTGAACTTTTAGTTCAAATGATGTTTTAAAGCCTTTTTCACAGTAAGAGCAGGAATAAGGTTTCTCTCCTGTGTGTATAAGTTGGTGTCTTTTCCAGTTGCTTTGTTTAGAGAAGGTTTTGGTGCAGTCAGTGCAGGAGTAAGGCTTTTCTCCAGTGTGAATCCGTTTATGCCTTTTTAGAGACCTCTGATCAGAAAACGTTTTCTTACAATCAGAACAAATGTAAGGCTTTTCTCCGGTGTGAACTCTCTGGTGAATGTTTAGTTCACTTGACGTTTTAAAACCTTTTTCACAGTCAGAGCAAGAATAAGGCTTTTCTCCAGTGTGTACAAGTTGGTGTGTTTTCAAGTTGCCTTTTTTAGAAAAAGACTTTCCACAGTCAGAGCAGGAGTAAGGCTTTTCTCCGGTGTGTACACGTTGGTGTATTTTTAAGTGATACTGCTTACAAAACATCTTCCCACAGTCAAAGCATGAGTAAGGCTTTTCTCCTGTGTGAACTCTCTGGTGAACTTTTAGTTCACCTGATGTTTTAAAGCCTTTTTCACAGTCAGAGCAAGAATAAGGCTTTTCTCCTGTGTGTACAAGTTGATGTGTTTTCAAGTTGCCCTTTTTAGAAAAGGTCATGCCACAGTCATAGCAGTAATGAGGCTTTTCTCTTGTGTGTATATGTTGGTGTCTTTTCCAGTTACTCCTGTTAGAAAAAGTCTTCCCACAGTCAGAGCAGTAATGAGGCTTCTCCCCCGTGTGAATTCTCTGATGAGTTTTCAAAGCTCGAGATGAGGTGAAGTTCTTTTCACAGTCAGAGCAGGAATAGGTATTTTCAACCAAGTGTTTTTTCAGGTGTATTTTCAGCTTTGATAGAGATGGTAAAGTCTCCTCACAATGTGGGCAGTGGAGAGTCTTCTTAGCTATGTGACCTTCATGTTGTTGATCTCTGGATGTAGAGAATATCTCATCATGGTCTCCTGTATGAACAATATCAGAAAAACAAGTGGGTTTGGTGTCATATACAGTACATAACATTTAGTTTTACCAGGCTAGTTGACTGAGAACAGCTTCTTATTTATAGCAACGGCCTGGTGAGAAGTGGGGGGAGGGAAGGGGATAAGAGACAAATCAAAACTGGGGATGATTAGATTACCATAATGTTAGAGCTGGACGATATTGCTAAAACATGTTTTTTTTCAAAATTTTAAAGGTATCACGGTATTTGACGTATTTATGGCTTTTAATAAGCTTTCTCAATTCTGACAAATAAAACTGACAGCAAGAAGAACTATTAGTTGAACTTTTATGAAACACTATCAAAAAGGACTGCAAATATATAACTTTAAAAACAAAACTCTGTAAACCCAGGGTCTTCATATTATGTGTGGCAGCTTAGAAGAACCTGAAGGATAAATTTCACTCATTGGTGGCAATAACCCAAAAAGAAACAAAAATATATTTTGGTTAGATATTAAAATGATGGTTCGGAGCAATATAAACCTAGGGTCATTTGCACCTTGACCTCAAGCCAAACACCCCCCCAAGCTTTTTTCCCCTGTTATAACATTGGTCGAGTTAGCGCGATCAGACGAATGTCTTAGTGCAGGTGCTAATGGAACCAAGTTGGTATAATAACCCCACTAATAATGCTGGGAATGTTACCAAACTTTTACAGTAGTACAATTAGGTTCTGTACTTATAATACGAGGCATTGAAAAGTTTGTATGTACACCAGAAGTATATTTGAATAACACTTGCCTGATGGCTGCTACTCTTGGCTGATAGGCTATAGATGTTGTCCTCTGTGCGTGATATTTTTCTGTATGCTTCCCCAGAACTGTGCCTCGATAAAATCCAGTCTCGGAAGTCTACAGACAATTCCCTGTTTCGGTTTGCACTGTTAACTGTGGGACTTTATATAGACAGGTGTGTGGCTTCCCAAATCATTTGCAATCAACTGAATTTACCACAGGTGGACTCCAATCAGTTTGTGGAAACATCTCAATGAAATATCAGTGGAAACAGGATGCAGCTGAGCTCAACTGAGTGTCATGGCAAAGGCTGTAAATACTTATGTGCTTTTTTCATTTTCATTTCATTTTCTAAGATTTCAAACACACTTCTTTAATGGTAATGGTGCAACTCAAAATGCCCAAAACTTGAGAGGCCTCACAGCACAATTTCATTGGTCATTAAAACACTGGTAATTTGTCTCTATCTATACAGTTGCAATCAAAATTATTCAACCCCCATTGCAAATCAAGTTTCTCAAAATCAGCGTGTGGAAGGAATAATTTCAATACTGTAAATCACACACATACTTCAATTTGCAGTTACCACACACCAGTGTAGATAGTGAAATTAACATTCTATATCCCTACAACACAACATTGTAGTTTGCGGTAATTTTTGGCCCCATGTCTAACCAATCTCTAGATAGATGCTGTTCTTACCGTGACAAACCGCTTCACTAATTGTATCCTCTTCTTCTTCTTCTTTAATGTCACCAATCAGCTCCTCCTCCTCTTCATCTTCTTCTTCTTTAATTTTCACATTCAGCTCCAGTGTTTGAGCACAGTCTTCCAGCTTCACTGATGCCATCTCTGGGTACAGCAGTGTAAACTGTGTACCACTCAATCAGGACCCAGTGCCTGTAGGTGTGGACTCTGTGGACAGAGAGATGCAGGCTGAGAGATCCCCTCTTAAATAGATCATCCTCCTAGTCCTCCAGTGTATCTGCAGCATCCTCTTCTATTCTAAGTAGGACTGTTTTACCACAACAGGTGGATTCAGCTCCACACCTAAAGAATCACAAACAATTCAGTAGTTATCACTTCATTGGATTCAGCTCCACACCTAAAGAATCACAAACAATTCAGTAGTTATCACTTCATTGGATTCAGCTCCACACCTAAAGAATCACAAACAATTCAGTAGGCTGCAAAGCTGGCCGGGGTGCTGAATCCACCTGTTGTGGCTTTAAATCACTGCGTGGTAGTTTCACTCCCTCAAAACTTGCGACATCTGTGGCTTTGTGCTGTGTGATGAAACTGCACATTTTAGAGTGGCCTTTTATTGTGGCCAGCCTAAGGCACACCTGTGCAATAAACATGCTGTCTAATCAGCATCTTAAATAATCCAGCCACCTCACAGAAGTGGCATACCTCGGCAAAGGAGAAGTGCTCACTTACACAGATTTAAACAGATTTGTGAACAATATGAGAGAAATAGTCATTTTGTGTACATAGACAAAGTCTTAGATCTTTGAATTCAGCTCATGATAAATGGTGACAAAAACAAAAAAGTTGCATTAACATTTATGTTCTGTGTATATCTACCAGTCACTATTTTGGCAGAAGTTAGCTGGCTGCTATAAGTAAACTGAACAATACATTATATTTTAACTTGGCCCACAGACTTCAAGAGTAAGGGACTTACGTACGCCTAACCCAGGGTATTGCAGTACAGTGTTTTTAGTTTAATTGGTAAAAGATGGGCGCATATCCGCAGCGTTGTAATTTCTTTGGCCTGATCAGATTCTGTTGATATGGCTGCTTGAATACAGTGAGGAGAGAGTTGTTTTTCCTTCCACAACTGCCTCTGCAACCCAATGACTATATGGACAAAGTAACATTGTGAAGCCTGCAAGTAAACCTAAGATTTTAGAAAACTCTTAGAAAATGCCCCATAGTTACATTTTTTACTTTCCATATGTTGTGCACTGGAAGAGAGAGATCAGGTCAATTAATTTGAAAGAAATAAATATTTAATATAGAAATTTGTGACAGGAGAGTGGAAGGTCACAGCTTGATGAGCTCCTAAAATATATCACTTTTTGGATGGAAAGAACAAAACAGATTAAATAAAACTTCAGGATGTCAATCTCATAATACAAAGAAACTAATAGAAGAAAAAATAAGAAGTTTAAACTCCCAATTTAAACTTTTTAAGAACTCTACCCCCTGAGAGATCTTTCCCTCGTTGAAACAACAGGTGATGAGAAACAAACAACAAGGAGGATCCAGGTCAAGAACTGGCTGTGAATACAGAAGTACCAAAATTGTATGTGTCCCCACCATCACCAAATGTACCAGAGGTCCCTACCAGCCCAGACACGCCACCCAGGTACGCCAAACTGAGGGAGTCCCTACCAGCCTACAGGTCATCAGCCCAGACACGCCACCCAGGTACGCCAAGCTGAGGGAGTCCCTACCAGCCTACAGGTCATCAGCCCAGACACGCCACCCAGGTACGCCAAGCTGAGGGAGTCCCTACCAGCCTACAGGTCATCAGCCCAGACACGCCATCCAGGTATGCCAAGCTGAGGGAGTCCCTGGCCCTGTTAGAGCTGGACTATGTAGAGTTTAAAGAGCTCACAGAAGCCAGGCTCACTGAACTCAGTAGCATCCAGCAGCTCAGAGATGAACTCAAACAGTTAAAAAGAACACTCAAACCTGCATAGCTGAACTTAAGAAGGAGAACCAGGGACGCAATCAGGGGTTAAATGAAACCATCAGGAAACTAAAGGATGACAATGCAACACTACGTGCTCAAGTGGTCAAAATAAAGAAAGATGCAGAAAGCAAAGACAGGAGCTACACAAGACAACTACACCAGGTGAAAGACACTCAGCAGAGTAGCAGGCTAGTAGTGCCCCCTGCCAACCTCACAATCCTCACCCCAACTCTGCTCTTTCCACCACATCCACACTTGCTTCTGTCCCCACCCCTTCCCCACCACCCCAGGCTGACCCTGACCTGCTCACAACCACACAACCCCCACCCAACCTGCCAGCCCCCCCTAACAACCAACCATCATCCACCAATTCATCCGGACCAGGTCCTCATGCTGTACTTCTAGTGGACTCTAATGGGAAGTACCTGGACACAGACGTCTGTTTCCTGGACAACAGGCAGAAGCCAAACGCTGCCAAAACACCAGCCAGGCTCTAAAGCTGCTGAGGCAGGAGTCACTGGGAAGCCCACAGTGCATTGTGGTGCACACTGGTACAAACGACCTCCACTTCCTCCGCCGCGGCACTGCTGAGGCCATATGCAAGGTAGCTGAGAAGTTTTGCAGGGAGTTTCCAGACACCAGAATTGTCATCTCCACTCTACTACCCCGAATGGCATCAACATGGAAATCACAAGGAAGTGTGCAGCACTACCCAATGTCCACGTTGCACGCCATACCAACATCGGTGCATGGGACCTGTGTGATGGGCTACACCTAAACAAGAATGGGGTCAGAACATTTGCCAAATCCCTCAAGGATGTTGCACTTGGACGAAACGCTAGCATCCCCACCTTCAACCCTGCTCAGAGACAAAATGAGAAAACAAATTCCAGAAAATCCCATTGTAGGATTTTTAATGAATTTATTGGTAAATTATGGTGGAAAATAAGTAGTTGATCACCTACAAACAAGCAAGATTTCTGGCTCTCACAGACCTGTAACTTCCTCTTTAAGAGGCTCCTCTGTCCTCCACTCGTTACCTGTATTAATGGCTCCTGTTTGAACTTGTTCTCAGTATAAAAGTCACCTGTCCACAACCTCAGTCAGTCACACTCCAAACTCCACCATGGCCAAGACCAAATAGCTGTCAAAGGACACCAGAAACAAAATTGTAGACCTGCACCAGGCTGGGAAGACTGAATCTGTAATAGGTAAGCAGCTTGGTGTGAAGAAATCAACTGTGGGAGCAATTATAAGAAAATGGAAGACATACAAGACCACTGATAATCTCCCTCTTTCCAGGGCTCCACGCAAGATCTCACCCCGTGGGGTCAAAATGATCACAAGTACGGTGAGCAAAAATCCCAGAACCACAAAGGGGGACCTAGTGAATGACGTGCAGAGAGCTGGGACCAAAGTAAAAAAGGCTACTATCAGTAACACACTACGCCGCCAGCGACTCAAATCTTGCAGTGCCAGACATGTCCCCCTGCTTAAGCCAGTACATGTCCTGGCCCGTTAGAGGTTAGCTAGAGAGCATTTGGCTGATCCAGAAGAGGATTGGGAGAATGTCATATGGTCAAATGAAACCAAAATTGAACTTTTTGGTAAATACTCAACTCGCCATGTTTGGAGGAGAAAGAATGCTGAGTTGCATCCAAAGAACACCATACCTACAGTGAAGCATGGGGGTGGAAACATCATGCTTTGGGCCTGTTTTTCTGCAAAGGGGCCAGGATAACTGATCCGTGTAAAGGAAAGAATGAATGGGGTATCATGAGATTGAGTGAAAACCTCTTTCCATCAGCAAGGGCATTGAAGATGAAACGTGGCTGGGTCTTTCAGCATGACAATGATCCCAAACACAGCGCCCGGGCAACGAAGGAGTGGCTTCGTAAGAAGCATTTCAAGGTCCTGGAGTTGCCTAGCCAGTCACCAGATCTCAACCCCTTAGTAAATCTTTGGAAGGGGTTGAAAGTCTGTGTAGCCCAGCGACAGCCCCAAAACATCACTGCTCCAGAGGAGATCTGCATAGAGGAATGGGCCAAAATACCAGCAACAGTGAAAACCTTGTGAAGACTTACAGAAAACGATTGACCTCTGTCATTGCCAACAAAGGGTATATAACAAAGTAAAAGAATAAATAATCAGTATTGCACGTGCAATATTTTTCATCACTATGATATGCCTGTTCAACTTCTCTTTAAGGAAAATATCTAATCAGACAATCACATGGTGGCAATTCTAGGGCTGTGCAATGTCTAGACATTGTCGATAGACGATGTAATCATCTTTTAATCCTTGATATTTCCATTTATTCTATGCGCTAAAGGGTGAATTGGCAAGAAGAAGGCACCAGCACATATTAACCAGTGTCCAAACACTTGCAAATACATTTTTTGCATATTTAAGAGCAGTATTTTGTACCAGCTGGCGTACTTTGATTTTTTTGCGTAAATGGTATGCAAAACACGTGCAGGTTGGCATGTATGGGCTACAGTGTGTTCACTGTACTCAAACGGCCTCCAGTTATCAGATCTTAATCAATAATCGAGCACATTTGGGATGTGGTAGAATGGGCAATTCACCTCCTGGATGTGCAGTCGAAAAATCTCAGTACCTGCGTGATGCTATAACGTAAATATGGACCAAAATCGCTAAGCAATGTTTCCAGCACCTTCATGAATCTGGACCACGTAGGATGAAGGCAGTTCTAAAGGCAAAGGGGGTCCAACCCGGTACTAGCAAAGTGAATGAAGTGGCCGGTAAGTGTATACACGTTTCTGTTAAGGAAGCCCTGAAGTAACATCCAAGTATCTGTTAGAGTTCGCATACAACATGGTTGTCCAGCTAGGTTGTTCACCTCACATACAGTACTCCTCCAGAATTTAAAATACATCAATCTACATTTATTAAATTCATCCTTAATAAAAACTAAAAGAAAATGAGCATATAGCTAATATATATTTTACGAAAAACATTTGTTAGAAATAACATATAACATTTAGGCCAACTAGCTAAACAACATTAGGCCAACTAGCTAAACAACACTAGCAAAGCACTGCACAGCTTTATCTACACAACGTCCAAAAAATATCACATAGAAACCATCGAAATACGATTGTAAGCTAAAACATTTATAACATTTTAAAAAAGTGTTTATTTGCTCAATTCCTCACCTGAAACCGTTTAGGAATTATGCTCCCGGGAGCGAATCCGTTTTTTAAAAGCGTTGTAGTTCAACCGCAGCACCAATGTTTTGGTTCCGCTTAATTTGTTTGATTCCGCTACTGACATTTCTTTCCCGCAGGTTGCAGAGTTTCTTTCTAAAAAATCACGATTATGTATATTGTTTTATGTTTTTTTTATTTAAACCTGCGCTATGTAACTTTTTCGAAAATCATAAAAAATATACAAAACTTTTAGGATGTACTTAAATTAACCACATACAGACAATAGTAGAATAGCAATATCGACATTTCACAACATCTAACTGGAAACAGATGTATATTTTTAAGATACTGTTCAGCTCTCTCTAGTGTTTTTTTTATTCTTGCGGTGCTTTGTTTGGTTTGTTCATTCTCCTTTTTAGATCTCCTGTGGAAAATGTTTACTGTAGCAGGTAGATTACCTTTGTAGGGAACTAAACAGTTTGGCTATAAATGGCTAAGATCTATAAATGGGTAAGCATGGTGGTGTCCAGTTAGCGTATTGAATCAGACGGCGCCGGCCGCAGAGCCGTTTAGTCCATGTCAATTGTTTTATTCGGCAAAAACCTGCGCTTCACAGGCTTGTGCAACCTCAGCTCGTCCAGCAAAACTTCAAGTCCCTCTGACGAGAAGTTTGGTGCCCTTTTTTTTACGTTGCTTCCCCAGCAGTATATTACCTATCGAACTCTCTCTCTCTGTTCATTGTAGATAGGTTGATTTATTGTAAACATTAACGAATGGCAATCAATACCACATTAAACAGAAGTAACAGCTGCTTGCCAATCAATTCTGATTGTAAAGTACCTTACCATTGAAATAAAAGTATTGGGCAGAACCAAAGAACAGGAAAAAAGGGATAGACATTTTGTGAACTACCTATTATTTTGGTATTTATATTTCTAAAATACAAATTTTGTAAAGCATTTCTAAATATAAAATATATATTTTGAATCTTGCTTATCTGTTATAACTGTTTTGATGAATAGATCATTCAATGATTTCATTACATGCACATACATTACATGTGGCATTCAGTATATTTTAAGGTATATGAGATCAGGTGTAACTAATGATTTTTTGTGTACTTTAATGGAAGATATTCATGACACAGTTATAAAACCCACGTTATAACATTTATTTACATATTTATGACAAGTCTCATGACAGATAATGTCAAAACCAACCACATATGACGGATGTATTTAATGCTAACACAAAGCTAAATAGTTTCTTTAGTTTGATAATAAGGCCTGCTGTGACACATTCATGACAGGTTACATTGTCTAGGTTGATGTCAAGTTGTCACAACAAAGACATTGACAGGTTGTCTCTGTTAATGCCAAGTTAGTTTAGTTTACTTTTCAGATGTCCCAATCACTGCCCTGGGGCATTGGGAATGATCTTTAGACCAGAAGGAAAAATGCCCGCTACTGGCCCTCCAACACCACTTCCAGCAGCACAGGTCTCCCATTCAGGGACAAACCAGGCCAGACCCTGCTTAGCTTAGAAGCAAACCAGCAGTGCATTAAATTGTCACGACAAAGACATTGGCAGGTTGTTTCAGTTAATGTCAAGTTGTCATGACAGCGACATCATAAACAATGTCAACTTTGCATTAAAAAAAATGACATAATTGACACCTAATGACAAAATTCATAAACATCCATTAAGAGTCCTTCATGTGTCATGTCACTCTTATTAACACCCTTTTGAAGAAAGTGTTACCCACATTTCTCCTGGGTTGCTAGCAAAGCCCCCAGTAGGAACTTTCAAATTATTCTTGTGCGCTACCACCGGACAGGGTTGCCAGATTGGGCGGTTTCCCGCCCAATTGGGCGGTTTTGCATTATTTTTTGCGGGCAAAAATGGCTTTGGGCGGGTAGATATAAATTGGGCTGGTTTTGGATCAGTTTGGCGGGTTTTTGTAGCCGAAACACCGGCACTTCAGATCCTTCTTCCTGCGACCCTCTGTTCAGCAGGCAGCAGTCTCACTCAA
>JACXGM010031373.1:0-12983 GCA_016801145.1 Umbra pygmaea
TTATAGCACATTTAATGAATGGTGTTAAAATGTTGTTGTTTTTTTCAATTAATTATCACTAGAATTTTCAAATAAAATTATTTTCTGTTGAAAACCAGATTTTTTCCCCAAAAATCTTTTTTGTCCCCAAAAATAAATCTGGAAAATGGGGGGGTCGTCTTATATTCAGGGTCGTCTTATATTCGGGTATATACGGTATTTAGAAATACTACACTGTTGATTAGGCTGCCCTTCAAATATAAAAACCAGTACATGTAATGCTATATTTACAGATTTTAAACTATTAACAATGAGCTCCATAATTTATTGGACAGTGACCATTCTTTGGTTATTTTGGTTCAGTACTCTAGCACTTTTGAGGGAAGCCAGCATTTAACCAGATCCATAACCCTCAACTGGTAATCAACTCCTGTTTTTAACATACCTGCTTCACTACAAATACCACAAGTCATGTATTCAGTACAAACATTTGACAAACCCAATGCACATTTAAAATATGTTCAACTATTGAGCTTTCGACATTGCCTAAGAAAAAATACAAACTTAAATTCTAAGAACTTTGTCTAGTTATTAAAAAGTGCTTAGTTCAGTTGTTTCCATCAAGATGCCGTGGGAATAGTGTGTAGACACCTTCAGCATTTAAATCTGTCCTGCAAATAATACAAGGTAGGTCAGGATGTAATGTTTTATTTACATGTTCTCAGCCACCAATAGAACCACCTGCCTGCCATCAGCACCTTGAGGATTCTACCTGCCTGTTGTCAACATTAGTAAAATATTTCATTACATATTTAAAATGTGTCTCATGTATTCATTTTTAGTAGTTTCTATGTTTATGCACGCTATTATATTTCCCGATTTTTTGTATTGACTTGTATTGAATTTTAAGGTTCATATGGTTTTCATCTGAGATAATTGCTTCATGCTAAATCATATTTGAAAACACCCAGAACAATAACTCATATTGAAAACCCTATACCTGCCTCTTTGTTCTTCATTTCAGTCAATCTAGTGGAAAAATATAATCAAGTGGATTTTCATTGTTTTAGTAACAACTTCAACTTGTAAGTAAATAGATAAGTTCACTATGGGCTCTAGTGACTTCCTTCAGGCTGGCACATTTACCCCCCTCCAGGTTGACATAATTATCTAAAATGACAGACACTTCTGACACTGCATGTTGATGGTGTGTTCACCATGAGGTTGCTGGAGCTCTGCAGTGGCTGCTGATGGCACTTGCTGACCACTTGGTTTAGCACTGATGCTCTTGTGCAGAAGGTTCCCCTACAGGAACATTGGCTTGTTCAAAACTCTTCTTAAATGCATAATGAGAGTCATATGCAGGGGTAGGAGGTAGAGGTGGAGAACCGGCTGGTGTGCTGTCAGAAAAACCATCCCCTGGCTTATGACGATTAAAAAATTCTGCTGTGTCCCAGAGTTCCACTGGCGTTGCTCATCTGTACAGGACATGCTGGTCCATCCTCCACTAACAGGATTCTGAACCTTCAACAAAAATGTGATTAATAAAAGTTGGTGCAATTATTGTATAGTACAGAACACTAGTTAACTTGCAAATCTCAAGTTCCTTTCACCTAATCAATTTATTGGTAATCTCCTATTTGATTATGAAATATACATTTTGTGCCTACCTCTTTGCAATATAAAATTTGAGTGATATACTTACACAATGAGCAATTCAAACCACAAAACTTGCATGTTTTAATGTTGGTGAAATGATACCCTATTCTTATGGATCAAACATTTTGTTATACTGTATACATATTGATTGATGTAATTTTCATGGTGATATGAAAATGTAAGTATGACAGCATCTTACCTTTCATGTAACTTACCTATCATGCATCTTACATTTGTGGATCTTCTTAGCTTGTTACCGAGGAAGCCTCTCACACGAGATTTAACATAATACTTACATGGACAGGCATTCTGTTGATTAACAAACACAAGTTACAATTCACATTTAATGAATGTCGAGTCTTAAAATTGATCAGCAAATTCATGTTAATCTACTGTACTTCAGATAATTATCTTGCTGGCTTGCTGTTTACTGTACACTAATTACGTTAGCTATATTCATTTTCTACTTTACTAAATATCAAAACGATGACTAGTTTGCTTAGTAGTTGTTGTTTATCGGTTTTGTGATGTGTCATCACAATTAGCTTTGTACATAACTAGCTAATAACAACCTACATATAACACGATAAACATTGTCAGCTAGATACCTACCTTCCATATTATTGCAGCAACATGACGGCAAGCTTTCCCCTGCCTACAACACATGAACACCCTGCAATCTCCACAGTGCCATCGGATCCGATTACACTACTATCCAGGCAAAATGATGCTATGATTTGGTCTGCCTGGGCAGGACATCTGCTTTGAGGAATACCAGGTTGTTATCCTCAAAGCAGTGAATGAGAACACGGCCAAATTTACCGCTGTGAAAGTACTGATAAGCCTCAGTGCCTTTGTAGCTTCTTATTTCTGATCCGTCCACACCGAGACACGACAAGATAGTTGAAGATATCTTCATAAGTAAGATTTGGCCATTTATTCATGTTGTCCTTCCACCTATCAATAATAGTTTGCGGATCTGGGACATATTTGCCCTTTGGGTGTAAAAGAGTTTTCGTTCTGGGTTCCCATTACATTTTGTATTAGTTAGCAATACCTTTAGCTACAATACTAATAATAGTACTGTACCTCAGCTGCGCTAGCTAGCTAGAACTCTGAATGAACCGGAAGTCTTACACAAAAGTGAACGTTCGTACATTGCCTGGTTTCCGTATTCGAAAATAAGCTAAATACATTTCATATATATAATTGGCCTTTTTATTTCAAATGTAATAAAGCAAAAGTGCAAATAAAAAAATGTATGGAAGGCGGGAGTGGTTGAGCCGTGGAGGTACAGCACCCGCATGCAAGGGATTTTCTAAACGAATGCACCCTCAACAGGGCAGGGATCATTTCATTGGTCAACACTACAGGTGGCATTCTATTGGTTGGGGAATTTTGATAGTGTTGTAACACCAAAAAGGTAAAATCCGTGAGCAGAAGATTTGCAAGTGCGAAGAAACAGCGTGAGTGCAAAGAGAAAGGCTGAAGTTGAGAGCAGGAAATATATCCAAGCAACAACATTTCTGAGTCCAAGCAGAAAGTTTGATCACAAGCAGATTAAATCCAAGCATGAGCATTGACTATTTGAGTGTGAGAGCAAGGTTTTGAGAGAAATTTTTACAAGTCTGTACGTAATATCTGTGAGAAATGCTCTCAAATTGAAATAATCCGCTCTTGAATAAAGATAGGAATATAACTCCATACATAATGGCTTCAGGGAGGTAGACCTTACACTATTAGATTTAGCTATTTCACTGAAAATTGATTTAAATTTTCCAGACTGGTTAGAAAAGCTTCCTAAATCATTAACTGCGTCGAGCGAGTTCCTGACAACTGATGAAGCTGAAATAGTCATCTGAGCTACAAGGTTTATGCAGTGTGGACCACAGTGGATATATGGAGCCAGAGGTTGCTCCTTTCTCAAGAGAGCCTGTACTCCCTGTACCTTGCCAGACATGTTGGGTGCACCATCGTACGTCTGCCCTCTCAACTGTGAGATGGGCAGGTTCATTCGGAGCATGACGTCAGTGGCAACTTTAGCAATGCTCTCTCCAGTTGTGGAGTTAGTTTTCATACAGCCCTACAAACTCTTCTCTAGGATCTAGATCTTCATCTACATACCTTATACATATACACTCTTGCTCTATCCCAGCAATATCTTGAGTTCCATCAATGATCAAAGAATATTGCACTACAGGCAACTGTTGTACTTCCTGTGCTATTTCTTTGATAATAGAGTGACTCATTATCTGAAGTATTTCGTTTTGGATCATTGGACTTGTAAAATTCTGTTTCCCTGCAAGCCAGGAGGTCAGCTTGGGGTCATCCTCTGCCTTGTACTGTAGTAGTTGTTTAAAGTTTCCTTCATTCTGCTCATGACCTCTGAAAGCATTGCCCTGCCTCGCCAAATACTGTATGCCACCAACTATCTTCAAAAGGTTTTCCCTGGCTTCTTGTTGTTGTTTCTTTTGTGCACAAGATATTGTTGCAGTGATTGGTTGGGCTTCATGTATGTACGTGGTCACAGCATGTTTATGGCTCTGGCTTTTCCCATGATTTTCAAATTTTTCAACAGCCTTCCTCCAATTCTTGTATCCAACATTAATAAATGCGGAATCTGCCTTTGTAGTAATGTTTGGCTTCTTGCCTCTGAATGCCCTAGAGCAGTAAAAGCACAGAACTGCCCTGCGTATTGGGCAGTAATGTAGCCATGGATTTTCACGAAACCAACTCTCCTGGAAAGACAGGGTTTTGTCTACAAGAACTTGTGTTGGGATGGTCTTGACATTTGGATGGTTCAGGGTTTGTCCTAGCTCCTCTGCTGATGACTGTTGATCTTGCCTGTTCTCATCTACCCTTGTCTTGACATTTGGCTGGTTTAAGGTTTGTCCTAGCTCCTCTGCTGATGACTGTTCATCTTGCCTGTTCTCATCTACCCTTGTCTTGACATTTGGCTGGTTTGGGGTTTGTCCTAGCTCCTCTGCTGATGACTGTTCATCTTGCCTGTTCTCATCTACCCTTGTCTGGACATTTGGCTAATTTGGTGTATTTCCAAGCTCTTCTGTTGCTACCTGTTCTTCCTGCCTGCTGTGATCTACACTGAAGTTTCTCTGCACTACCTGTAATTCAAAATGAGTAATATAAAAACTTTCTGATATCTGATAACAATCTGATATTTTTACATTTTGCACATTTTACATTCAGATTATGCGAATGATAAAAACATATACTATTAGCCAGACACAACAGATAAACTAACATTGACAACCACAAAAAGTTGAACTAAACAAGTCCAAAGAGCTATTTTGTATCATAAACCGGGTAGGTTGAATCCTGAGTGCTGTTTGGCTGATTGATACCTGTGGTATATGACATTGTTTACCACAGGCTTGATATGATATCTTTTTGTGTCACATTGTATGTGGTGTAGGGAGAGAGAGAGACCAGGCATGGATAAAAGATCTGTTCTTTTTAATGAACTCTGTTGCTTTACATAAATATACATCCTGACTTGCGACAAAGACAGATATTGGAGATTGCACAATGACTACAGAATACTATATACTATGCTCTTAAGTGCGGCATAGAATGCGCAAGTAAACTGTTAAGCGTACGCCTTATCTCGACAATAGTTAATTACTCTACTTAAAACGCTTGACGTGAAGAGGGCGCAAATAGTAGAAAACATCCTTTACCAGGGTTCTTGCAAGTTTTAGTAAGTCAAATTTAAGACATATTATTACCATAAAGATTGAAATTTAAGACCTACACAACGCATTACTTAAAAAATATTCAAATCAAAGAAATTCTAAAAAAAACATTTTATTTCAATGAATTCAGTCATTGAAAAAACAATAATTTAATTTACAGAAGCAATCACATTAGTAACCATTCATACCCAAAAATGTGCCAAATGCCCAAAAACCTACACCTAAAATAGAGTAGATTTCATTTACATACTAAACACTATATTAAAAGCCTAAAGATTGAACAGGCTACACCAACCCATGTAGCACACACACACACACACACACACACACACACAAACACACACACACACGTAAGATAGATACTCTAATTATCCTGAGGTAAGTATTTATCCATCTATCTAACATGGATGATTTGATGTGTGAGAGTGAGAGAGGAAGCCAACGGCAGAAACGGCAGAAGTGAGGCAAAAAATAATATAACAATGACTAACAGCTCTCTCCAGTTAGGCAGCACTTTTATACAGGAAGTGTAACTAACTATTAGAACATGGGTGAACGTAATCATTGATCAACAGATCTACAAGATACCACCCTAACCTAACCTAAACCCTATCTTAGCAACTGCCCAACTGGAGGAGCTGTCACAATTTAAATGGACATAACCAGAAACAAAGAACTACCATGCAATGCATTGGGAATAGAATGTTAACACAAATACATAGAAATTTAACTAAGACATATAAGAAGTCCGTTTTAGTCCATGCAAAGACAGCCATTCGCAAGACAGCCACTCACTAGGCTGGGCGTTACAATTCGTAATACTATTTGTTTTGGAAACAGCAATGAGGCATCTCTGAGTTTTGTGATATATGGCCAATATACCAGAGCTAAATGCTGTATCCAGGCACTCCACGATGCATCATGCTAAGAAGTCATGTTCTACTTGACCATATACCACAACCCCTTGTACCTTTTTGCTTAAGTATCTACAGTATACCATTTAATCACTCACCTCAGCATCCAACCTACTCTCACTCACATCCGTCTGATTCTCTGCCTCTTGCTCAAACTCGCTCTGCTGAATGAGTCAAATATTACAGTCAGACAAACATATTTTGGTAAGATCCCGAGGGTAACTGGCTCCCTCTCTTTATTTCACATATTGCCCACAACATGTCACCAGGTTAATCCCCCAACACTTTCCCTGTCTGGCACTGATCATGCACAACTAAAATTGTCCTTTGTCTAATCACAATCTATGTAGAAATTCCCACAATATTGATCTAATTGTTTCATGTTTTTGAAAACATTTAAATGAAATTAGAGCTATATCTTTGTTTTGAATGCACAATTACACCAGCCTTAAATAATGCTGGTCGATCTCTTCTTCATTTTTGACCACTAGTGCGATGCGAAATACAATTCCAAAGGGATGAAAATGATGAAGAAAGAAAGAACAAATGGCAGGACTCTAAAATAACTTGCTAGATAACCCAATTCAGAGAACAGGAACGTGGCCCAAAACGTTAGCTGTCAAAACTGGGTTTGGTACGTTTGACAAGCCTGTCACTGACCGCTATCCCAGTTTGCTGTAAAGCCAGGCTACATGCTAGCCTGTATAGGTAGTAGTAGCTGTCAGCTAGCTTGTCAAAAGTCCCATCCATACCAATATACTGTAGTATTGTAATCGAAGTTCGCACTAATTGTACATTTAGAAATTCTAGTGAAATTCACCTAGTCGTTATCTAACGGATTATGTTAGCCAAATACTGGATATATTTACCATCCATAAATATGTTGCCAAATGTCTGTCTAGTTTCGCGCTCCTCCTAACTCTATCATTGTCGGTGCACAAGAGTACAAAGGTATAGGAAAAACATGACATGGATTTCAGGAGAAATAGGTTTTGTTTATGTATAGTTTAAGGCAAGTCAAATGGATTGGGAAATGGACCGGCCGGGATTTGATATTTTCGGAGCTGGAAAGAAAGACGTCACATCGATATTGCCCGCATAATCATATAGTATAATCAAATATTGGGGGGGACCAATTGTCCTTCTTTGAATATTGGGGGGGACGTGTCCCCCTGTCCCCCCCCATAGAATTACGCCTATGTGGCCAACATTCATCTTTCTTGACAGCAGCAACTGGCATATAAAGAAAGTTGTCTCTAATGTATATAACAATTGAATTTCTAGCGGAAAATGGATACTGCAGTTGTGCTTTCTGTCTTCAGTGAAATCATGCAACCGATATTATAAGCTGATATAGACAATATTTTCCGGGCTCCTTAATTTTACATAATTTGTTTATGCTTCTTAAATATTCCATTAGGGTCAGTGAATGTAATCTCGGGATTTTACACAAATGTGTAACACATCGGATAAATCCGAAATGTGTTTTTTATGTTATTTTAAAGCAAAACGACGGTGACAAATAAGACAATAGGCTACCAAACAGCCTACAAGCCATGACCATTGGGTTCTGTTCATATATACGATGGGAATAAAAACCTAGTATAGATTTTTACTAAAACAGATGGGATTATGTCGACCTATAGCAAATATTATTATTTATGTGCTCAAGTGCGAATTTAAGCAATAAATGTTCATATCACTTCTCTGATAGGTATTTTATTAATTTTATTGTATTATACACTCTTAAAAATAAAGGTTCTTCAAAGTTTCTTTGTTGGGGTATATCGTTCCTTGAAGAACCTTTAACATCTAAAGATCCTTTCCATTGCACAAAAGGTTCTTTGTAGCGCGAAAAGGTACTTTAGATTATAAAATGGTTCTTCACCAATTTGTGTTTCCCATACATTGATTTAATTGTGGTGGCGTGCCACAATCTCTGCAATGACCGCTATAAACAGATTTGTGCTTCCTATGTTAATTAGACTACAAAAGATATTTTAACTTATATTAGTAACATAAAAGGCAACATGTTTAGTTTTGTGCAGTTATGAATTATTTTCACATTTCTTAATGGCACTAAGAAAAAATAGGTTCTTCAAGGAACCTTTCAGTGAAAGGTTAATTGGGGAACCAAAAAAGAGTATTCTATGGCATCGCTGTGAAACCCCCTTTTTGGATATTCCTGTCACCTTTATTTTTAAGAGTGTAGGCCTAATTGCACAGATTAACAGCAGTGATTTATTAAGGTTATGCAGCATATATATCAGTGTTAATTGAAACAATTTGTATCCCGTACACACACAGAATAAAACATGAACATGCAATGCAAGGGTGGATAACTAAATAATTATCCATAATTGTTCGAGCAATGGTGCTTGTCATGAGACCTGGAATAAAAATGACATTGTATTGTCCTTAACTTGTGATAGAAAACCCTCTGTAAGTATTAAGAAATGTTGTATTTTAGAATCTAATGAAGAAAAAAAGGTTCACTGCAATCCCTCACTTATGTCAGCTAAATCAACTCAACTGATTTGCAAAATATTCTCTATAAAGACACTCGGATTGTTGATGTCAGCATGCATATACCACGTCTGCACTTGTTTGATCGTCAACAATACTGTTGAAAATTGAAATTGCTTAAACTATTTTAATAACAACTGAAAATATAGCTGCGAGCAGCGATTGCGAGCCCAAGCCGGGTGGCACCGCAACCCAGGTGCCTTCAAGGCGGTGGCACCGCAACCCCGGAGCCTTTAATTAGCTTTTAAGAGCCACGTTTACTCATTCAAATACAGAGCATTTTTCCATGTGGGTGAAATTCGTTGTTCCTCACCTTACTTGATGTCAGGTTTCATATTACATGTTTTGAAATAAAAATGTTGATTCCTCATCCATTCCATTGTGAGCATTTCAATTTAACTTTCAAAACATTCAAGAATCGTGCGCTGTTTTCTGCACTGACCACAACTCCAAAACGTGCCATAAAGCAGTGGTTCTCCAACTTTTTTGATTTGGTTTGTTTTCCTCACATTTTTTATAGGCTATATTTAGGTTATGCCAGATTATTTAAAACACAGAAAAATTTTCGTTGAAATTTGTTGAAATTCTGAGAATCCTTTACATAGAAACAGTCCTTCGAAGGACTTCGATGACGTAGCATCCTTGAAATTCGGGCTTCGGAAATATAAAAGAATAAAACGTTGTCCATAATTTGAGTTATAATTCTCTTATGCTAAACACATTTGATGTTCACTTTACCATCAGGTCATTGTACGTACAACTTGGAGAATTGAAGATGACATTTGGAACAAATCATTGGACGAACGAGATGCGGCTGCCTGTTTTGCTTCTGCAACGCGTTCTTCGTTTAAAATGACACCCAAAAAATTCGAAACATTTTTTTGAAATTCCAAAGGCTGTGCAACATGTGGGATTCCTCTTTGAACTTCTGAAAAGTGGTTTGAGGTCTCTAAGTCATTCAACAAAAATGCTATTGAGTTTTGAAATTTTTAAAAGGTCACTCAAACAAATATAAAAGAAAATGAAATTCCAAAAGCTGTGCAACATTTGAGGGTCATCTCTGAACAACTGAAAAGTGGTTTGAGGTTTCTAAGTCATTCAACAAAAAAGCTATTGGATTTTGAAATCTTTAAAAAGTCACCCAAAACATTCTAAACATTTTTTTGAAATTCCAAAGGCTGTGCAACATGTGGGAGTCCTCTCTGAACAACTGAAAAGTGGATTGAGGTTTCTAAGTCATTCAACAAAAAAGCTATTGAATTTTTAAATCTTTAAAAAGTCACCAAAAAAAATCTAAACATTTTTTTGAAATTCCAAAGGCTGTGCAACATGTGGGAGTCCTCTCTGAACAATTGAAAAGTGGTTTGATGTTTCTAAGTCATTCAACAAAAAAGCTATTGAATTTTGAAATCTATAAAAAGTCACCAAAAAATTCTGATTTTTTTTTTGAAATTCCAAAGGCCGTGCAACATGTAGGGGTCCTCTCTGAACATCTGGAAAGTGGTTTGAAGTCTCTAAGTCCTTTAACAAAAAAGCTATTGAATTTTGAAATCTTTAAAAAGTCACCCAAAAAATTCCAAACATTTTTTTGAAATTCCAAAGGCCGTGCAACATGTGAGGTTCCTCTCTGAACAATTAAAAAGTGGTTGGAGGTTTCTAATGTACATAGTTATAATGCTATTGAATCACTAACTTTGAGGCATATACTTTATTGACGGTCCCTAACCATACACAGACGGCTGTGCACTTCGTCTGATACACCGGGTTATCATGTGGCTGAGCCCGGGAAAAACAGGACTGATTTCGGGATTCGAAAATCCGTTGAATATCCAATTTCAAACCAACTTTACCTCGGTAGCGCACCGGCATCTGCCTGCGCGCAGAGAACGAGTATGTGAGAGAGCACCTGACTAAACTGCAGAATGTAATGTAATGTGCTTGCAAAATATAGTTCGCTATGCTCATAACTTACAATTACTCGCTCAGGATTAAGGCACATATAAAGTTATATCAGACCAGTCTGCTTCTCAACAAACATGAATTTATGCCCTAAGCTAAATATGTTATGCAAATACATAAAGATCACATGGCCAGATAGCAGGTCAAAATCGGATGACAGATGATAATGTTGACAGACCAGGAAGCAAACGCACTGATCCACCCACGCTTTGGGTTTGATAGAACTGATAGGAAGAGTGAACTGTCACGTATGTGTTCCGTTGAGTGTGTCTTTTGAATTATTGTCTTTGAAAATATTCACAAGAAATACTCTAGGTGAGTGTCACTTTTTATAATTCTGAGTAATTCTGATTTAGAACTTCGTCAGATGTTATTAGGCAACGGCACTCCTGATAAGTATAGTTACATTACATACTGTACATTTTAATGTACAAAAACACAGGATGATGACTAATATATCTGTGAAATTTGTCTATAATTAATTACTGTTATTATTGGCTCAATGATGAAAGCTTACAAATGAATTGATGTATAGATTATTTACATAAAAGTGTATGTATTTGGTATTCACTTGTTATAAATATTTGCACATTAAATACTGCACATTGTTTGTACATGTATGTTGGTAATTATATCATATGCCATTTTTTATTTATTTTGTCCGCTGGGACAACAATATGTTTGCTTAGAGACACAAGACATTCAACCCCGGGCTCATTTGCAGCATTTTCTACTTATGTGGGATAGAACAAAATGAACAAAATGAACAAAATGAACAAAATGAACAAAATGAACAAAATGAACAAAATGCAGCAATGGATGTATTTCCAATTCAAATATCAAACACAGGCAAGCGTTGCTCTTCTCACAGTGAATGCAAATATCTGGTTTTGAATGGTCACCATGTTAGAGTACCAGTTGTCTTTAAAGCATTTCAACTACAGTACCATGTTGCCTGGTATCTTCACTCATTCACAAGGTTCTCCCTCGCTCTCATGTCAGTTGTTTCTTTTAGCCTACACTCTAAATATATTAATCCAAATGGTGTTCTTTAGTTGTACCTATAGGGGAAAGCATTTTATTGTTCCAGAAGAAAATTGTTTGGGTCCAGTGAGAATCCTTTTTGGTTACATTTAGAACCATATATTTAGCTACATATACACTCTAAAAACTGCTGGGTTAAAAAATAACCCAACCTTAACCCCACTGCTGGGTCACTATTGGACGGAACACGCGCTGGGTTGGTTTGACCCAAGTGCTGGGTTTAACCATTTAACCCAAACTTCTGGGTCATTCATTTGACCCAACCAGTGGGTGAAATTAACCCTCTTGCTGGGTTAAGTCTTACTCATGTGCTGGGTTATTTCCTGTCTCATTGCCTTTGATAAAATTAGTAACAAATACTTTTTTTATATTACAAATGTAAAATAATTATTGTCTCTGTAATACAATAAACCAGAGGCATCTATATGTCATTTCAATCTCGTTTAATTGCTTTTTAAACATTTTTAATATAATAATTTTTTAATACAATATTGAATAATTGTAGACTTTATATTACAAATGTAAATCTGCCCATATATTCAGGCTATAAAAGACATTAAAGAAACTAATTTTAACTCATACGACTACAATTTCATTTATTAAGGTCCTTTAGAGGCTAGGCGAGGGTCCTTAGCATTCGGAGAACACGTAAATTGAACAGGCTAGCAAGTGCACGTCATTGCGTCAGTGAAAATGTCAGCTTTTGGCGCTGCAATTCAACAGTAGACAGTGGCAATTTGTACTGCCATTTAAACGTTAATCTTTACTTATATATACTACCGTTTTAACAAATGTACAGTAACGTTAGATACTAAAGATACTTATATTTGAAAGCATGGTGCCTCGTAATCGCTCCGACTCCACTAATGTTCGCTTTGCACACAATTGTGGGTGATTTCGGAGCGCGAAGGACACACATGAGCTGTTTCCCAATGTCAAGGAAGGATCCTTCGAAGTAGGATTTTCAAGGATGCTACGTCA
Organism: Umbra pygmaea; assembly: GCA_016801145.1. Classification (NCBI taxonomy): domain Eukaryota; kingdom Metazoa; phylum Chordata; class Actinopteri; order Esociformes; family Umbridae; genus Umbra; species Umbra pygmaea. The sequence goes on from JACXGM010031373.1 coordinate 12,776, forward strand.
TCAAAGTCTGTCGAAGTACTGTTCCAATGTCAAGGATCCTCCGAATTTCAACCAAGGACTGAGTCCTTCGTTCGGAGAATTTCCCATAGACAGTAAAGGATGCATATGTGTATCCTTCGCGCTCTCATATCACCCACAATCCTATGCGCGAGGCTTTCCCAGCTCGTTTAAAAAATAAAAAATGGCGGACGTTAGTGTAGACGGAGTA
>JACXGM010031374.1:0-12980 GCA_016801145.1 Umbra pygmaea
CTGTCTAACAACTGATAATGTAATTTCTTTATTCTGGACATATTCTGAGATTTGAAAATTATAGTTTAATGATTGCAGAACGGAGCCAGTTACCATGAATATGATTGCCTGATGATAGCAGAATGACGCCAGCAGTCTCAGAGCTTCAAACTAAGAGGAACAGTGTCAGATGTGCTGTTATGTTAGCTTTGACAGGACTGTCTATTTCACGGAAAAGGAGAACATACAGGGACTGCTAATACAGAATATGAGTGATCGCTCAACGTCTGCTGTTTCCCAGTTATTCTATGTTTCTCTGCTAATGGTCACCCGTAGTGAGGATCGTGTGGAATCTCTGTTAGAAAATGTATTAGATGGCAGATAGCGCCATAGCTGGTCCATAGTACAGTCATATTTCAGTTACCACATTGTCACTTAAAACTGAAGTGTGGAGTCATCTTTCAGTTACCACATTGTCACTTAAAACTGAAGTGTTGTCAAGATGCTTGACTCCACTAGACAAGAGTTGACGGTATAAAATCCATGCTGGCCCAAATCCATTATGACTTGGAGAGTGGGCTGAAGGCACATTGCTTTTATACAGCCAGCGGGCAAAGTCAGATGCAATTATGTCATTATGACAAAATAGTTGTGCCTACTAAGTAATCGCATGAGAAACCAAGTCAGAATGTCAAGTGCTAGTCACTAGGCATGGCGAACACATGGCGGGAAGATGACTCGGAATTGATCAGCTAGATAGATGCTCACCAAATGGATCCCTATGCCCTGTGTGATGCCTGGCCAAAGTAGTGCATTTAACAGTGAATACAATGGTGAAATGAGTGCACTAAACAGCGACTAGGATGCCACTTGCAGAGGCGAGAAAACAAGTTCAACATTTTAATTTCAGCATGTAGCTTGATAGTCTCTGGAGTCCACCCACACTAATGTAGTAAAGATGTAATATTGATGTTGTATTATAAAACAAGTTCAACAGTTCAATATAAATGTCCTGTTATTTGTTTTAATTAGTTTGAACTATGTGTTGTAATTTAATATTATTTATGTACAGTATTTAAAGGGAAATTCCACAGTAAATCAGTTTCATAATATAGTATTTGCAAACGTTATCATAGATGATTTATATCACGGCAGTTCCTTTTGAAAATATCAGAGAGCAGTCCATCGTAAATTTCAGTTCCTTTCGCATCCTCTCGGCTGCTTCTGTTTTCTGTCTGAACTTGAGTACCACAAGATCCAGAATTCCAAGCAAACTTTGTCACTGCCCCCTAGCGCATAGCTTCCAGACCGTAAAGCTTTCGGTCTACTTGCGTGTGTCCGTGGCTTATTTAGCAAGTATTCATTGTAACTAGTGACATTCACAATGTGTCACAAAATGTCTGGGAGCTTATTTGCCCTATTTTGTTTCAGTAGTGTCACCGAATATTTTTTTAAAATTGCAATTCACACACAAAATGCATCAACACAAAATATACCTTATGATAGTTATTTAGCTAATACCTTGACCGAAACAATCTGTCAGTAATGTACAGTAAATCCTACACAATCTGTCAGTACTGTACATCCTCAGGAGTCTGCTATTTCAACTACCTAGCTCAAATTCATACAGACAAATGATTATTTTTACATTGCTTTCATTCTGGTATTTACACAAACGAATGCCGTAATAGTGACATCCCATGCTAATAGACCATCCACTGTATCCTAGCCAGCATAGCTAGTTAGCTCTCCAAACATGACAGCCAACTCACTAATTCATTATATTACGGATGGACAAGTCAGTAGCTTACCTAATCAGGCTGTGTTGTGTACACAGCGTAACGAAAGGCATCCCCGGCCCGGGAGCTAATAGTCCCAAAGCATCATCAATTGGTCATAGCCAGTGTATTCTAATATTAGCATTAGCTAGTTTATCCAGGAGAGCAACATTAAGCTAATTTGTCAGGGTTCATATGTCAGGTCCTAAAGGGAAACTTGAAACTGTTGATGTACATTTGCCGGTTGAAATTGAGGCCTATACTTCCAAGCAAGATTTGGGGTTAGCGCGGTAACTTCAGGTTTAACCCTGGGTTTTCAGTATCACAACATTGGGTCACATGTTACCGGGTTACATTACCATGGTTATTTATGCTGGGAACCTAACGGGGAAGATAACCGATTAGCCAGAACAGAAACACAGCCTACTGACCAATCGATTCTTGATTGACAAATGGGTCACCATTCTCTGAGTCGCCATTGGCTTTCTCTGATGAGAAATTTTATGAAATAGATAGATTCTCAGCAGAGGGTGTGACGTGTCTTTGTCAACTTCTTGAGCCATTTAGAATTTGTTAAACAACTTGTTAAACAACCAAACACGTGCCCCCTCAGAAGTTGATTTTCCTTTTAATTTCAGTATTTGTGGACACCTGTTTCCATGTGTTGTGCTTGTGTTCCCATGTGTTCCCTTAAAAAAATGGGTGCATGACACTTCTGGTTAATTTAAAGACTTGCTAAGCACCATCGTGATTGCAATTGTTAGGTTCAGTGAAGCCAGGTAATGAAAAGAAATCTAGGGCATGTTGAACTTGCTTTGTACTACTTGAAACTTTACATACGTACATTCTCCATACATTGTGAAGAAACAGAGATATTTTTTGTTGTTATGACAGAAAAGCTATTCACCACAATCAGAGCTGTAGACAATTAACAGTCAGAGAACGTTCTATTGGAATATTTTTCGGAATTCTTCTGCCATTATCAGATTTAAAATCAGACAAAGCGGAACAATTGCAAAGTGATAAAGTGTCGTTTGATGTGTCTTTCTTCCATACAGATACTGTAAGTGAACTACAACCTAGCTAACTCCAAATGGTAAAGATTGAGCAAATGTATATCACACAATATATGTATAAACACACAAACTATAGCTAGCAAACCAGATAGCTAGTTACGTAGGTCTCTAACAACATGACAAACAGCCAGACTAGTTCCTATCATTCTTCAAAATGAACGTTCAAAGTAGTATAAAATCATTGTTATAAGATGGTAAATTGCTATTTAAATATGAAATAGTTCATAAAACTACACACTAAACATAATTATTTCTACAGAAATTATTTGTTCTCAATACTAAATAGGCTGAAAAAAATTACTTTATTGTCCTCTCAGTACAGTTGTCTGGTTCTCTTTTCCAATTTATTTTAGGAACATTGAAGTAAGTCCTCTGGCTCAAACATTTAGGCTAATGATGGATATCATAATGTAAAAGAAAGTCAAAACATATCCTTATCTGTGAAGTGTTAGTAGTCAGTAACGTCTTGTCGTGAGGACAGCATTACAAAAAATATCCTGTGTGGGCGGGAAGCCAGCCAATGTAGTTCCACCTTGTCTGTTTTTCATTATAACACCTAATAGAAACATCACAGAAAGACAAGCTATACCTTCAAAAATAAAGGACAACCGAGGCTTGTAGGAATATGAATATTCTTTATTTTAGAATAGATTTGACTCTTACTGTTTTTTTTCTGAAAAGTGACTTTTAATAAACTCATCCTGCCAAGAAGATCAGATTAGACTCGTACAGATTAACTGTCAAATTCATACTGAACTTTATATTACTTTAGAAACTTGGATTTCAGGAAAAGGGGGAGATTTGGTCCACCCGTACTGTGAAATACTTATTATTAAGGAAACAATCAGTGAAATCTGCATGATATTCCTTAAAACGAGGTAGAGTGTTAGATTTGACACACATTTGATACAGAGTCTTGGTTCCTCTCCATTCAGCTAATTCCTAGTTTTTACTAATTCCCTACATTCCACATGTATTTTTTACCTCTTTTTTCCTTATTTCTTTCTTTATCAATCTCTACCATCCCTGTTTCTAGTGTGAGCAAAAAGAGTGAGTGAGAATGAAGATGAAAGAGAAAAAGAGAGACGACTCATGACAGTGATATAGAAAAGAGACAGGCTGTGATTCAAAAGGTGTTTGTACTGTACTTCTTGCCTTCTGTTCTTTTAAGGGTAACCTTACAATAGCACTCGAGACAGCGTACTCTCTGGGATGGCAGAACAAACCAGTACATTTGAAACATATTTTTGTTTGTGTGGACCGGAAACTAGCACCGTATCTTCAGGACAGCTGGGTAACTTTATTGACAGGCAGCAAGCTTCAGGCACTGTGTTGACATCAATACCCTTTTGTTTACACTGGCCACTGTGTTGGCTTTAGTGATAGCTATAATAGCTTAAATGATACTGTTTATTTTACGCTGGCCACTGTGTTGACTTGAGAGCTAGCTATAGAAGCTAAAATAATACTGTTTAGTTTTCACTGGCCACTGAGTTGTGTGCTCTTTTGTGATTAATCAACTGACTAAAGTCTTCTCTGGCAGTTGTGCAAAGACAATCAGAAGAAAGATCCTGACTGTTAATTTGTGTGTCCTACATGCTCACGATATAAATAATGTAGTCATTGAGACTGTAGAGGTCAGAGAGAGGTCTTCACAAGGACGTTCTTTCATGTTAAGACACAGCAGTAAAAAGGCCTTCACCAGGCTCTGGCTGGGTGGGTGGTGTTGTTATGAAGGTGTGGAAACTGGCTGGTCTTAAGGAGCTCCCGGGGGAATATCATGTTGACATGGAGCATCCTGAGGACGTCAGGCATACAACTGTATTTCAAACCACCTCCCAGTTACTAAATGAAATCCATTACAAAATGTAGAGAATGCCGTTTGGGACATTTTAAGAATGCAGCCATTAGTGTGTTCTGTCCTGTAACTGCCAGGCTCTAAACAGCCTTAACAAGAGATCACTATTCAACATTGAGCCTAGACTCCCCGACCCAACACGCGCAAATGTGAGCAGACACAAGTGTATATACAGTATGACATGTTATTGATATTATTTAGGCATATTGACTATGTAGTTTGCCAACATTGATGGTGCATCTGCTTACATTGATAATGCTTCCACTTACATTGATAATGTTTCTGCTTACATTAATAATGTCTCTGCTTATAATGATAATGTATCTGCTTACATTAATAATGTATCTGCTTACATTGATAATATCTCTGCTTACACTGATAATGTCTCTGCTTTCATTGATAATGTCTCTGCTTACATTGATAATATATCTGCTTTCATTGATAATGTCTCTGCTTTCATTGATAATGTCTCTGCTGACATTACTAATGCATCTGCTTAAATTGATAATATCTCACTTACTGTACATTTAATAATGTCTTTGCTTATACTGATAATGACTATTCATACATTAATATTGTCTCCGTTTACATTGAAAATGCTACTGCTTTCTCATATCTGGGCATTTGGAGTCACAGTTTTCTACTGATAAGTTCAATAAGATCTTAAAACAAGTGTTTACAGTATTTACCATGGTTACAGCCTGTTATCATCTATAGAAATCCTGTAGCTCCTGCCTCCCACTAAATAGCAGAAAGCAGTTAATTCAGTAGATATTGCTTCCTGTCCTATATTATGGTGACTGACATCATCTACATGGAAACAGATGCCACTTCCTGGCAACATTAGATTCAATCTCTCATGGTGCACTTTGTTCTTTTTTTGCATCGCCCTTGTAAAAATGCACTAACCAACAGATTTTCTGCTAAAACTAACTTTTGGTATCCACAATATCTCTATCAGTGCAAGCTGAGATTAACACTGTATCCATCCCATTAAAAGCTCTCCTCTCTTTGAACTGTTTACAGAGTTTACTACTGATGGGTGTCTTGGTTCCTCTACACATAGGTAATGAGGACAGTAATAAACTTTCAGAATATACATTGAATATACAGTAGACCATTGAATGAAGTAAACATTGTAAATGTCAGTGTCATTTTATAAACCAGTTCACCAGGCTTTTCTTTGGATATTATCAAGCCCTCAGGGTTCCTGGACGAGTGTGCAATGTTTGGGAGCCATACAAACAAGTCAACATCAAAATGCTGCACTCATCTTTAACTAGATTTTTATACATTTAAAAAATGCAGCTAAATCCCAACTCCAAAAATGGTTGTTTTATGCAGGATGATGTCCTACATCATTGTAAATTTGTTATTTTGTAATTTTCACTTCCAGGCTATATTACATTTTTTTTGTCAAATAGAAACACCAGCGTCAGCTGTGAGGCGTGATATCTCCGGCTCGGATGAACCTACCACTCATTATTTGTGTCTAATTCACTTCTTTCCAACGGTACTAATCTTTAGTTGCTGGTTCATAATCTAGTTGCAAATTTTGTTGCTAGTGAGATAATCGCATTTGACGCTCTATAGCGTCACTAGACCAAAGAGGTTTAACAGTGTGAGTGAATAAACCAGGCCACCAGACTCTGTTCTTTTTAACAGTGTGAAGGAATAAACCATTTTTACATTTTACTCATTCAGCGGACACTCTAATCCAGAGCAATTAACAGTGAATACAATGAAGGGTAAAGTGCCTTGTTCAAGACACTGTCGGGAATTGAACCGGCAACCTTGCGACTACAAGTCTGACTTCCTAACCAATGAGCAATTTGACCCGTCTCCCTTTAACATCCAGTAATCTAGTGTGTGGCGTCACAGTGGTAATGTGTATGTTCTTCCATTCATAGAGGCCTTTTCGTAATTACCAGCAGCTCTCCCACAGCAACATAATTTAATTTGGTTAATTTTCTTCCTCAAAATGACTGAGAAAGTAAGGTTTTTTTTGGCCTAACATATTGGTCAGGGTCCAGGCACGTGGTGTTTTTTTCTTCTTCAATAAATCAATGCTATTGGTCACCCTTTATGCCTTTTGTTCTATTTTACAAATATTTAGCCAATGAAAATTCTTAAAAAGAGCCTGTGTAAATCTTGTTCGCTCCTCAAACTGTCAGTAAACCTGATAACTCCGCCCCCTCTATATCTTGCCGAATGCACCGGAGTTCCCCAGCAGCCGCGTATGCAGACAGCAGCTGAAAGACTTTTGGCAAGGGTAAACAAAGATCTTGTCTGGAATAAGTGCTAAACACTATGTCTATAAAGGCAATATTTTACTTATTTGATGTCTGAAATTTTGGCCAAATGTATTTTACAACAGGAAAAACTGAGCACTCATATAGCTACAACAAACTAGTTTATAACCTGTTGATGAAAATGTAATGTAATGTAATTGATTTATGATTGCTGATAAGCTTAACTTATTAACATTTAATGATGTTATGGTAATAATATTAAATAACGGTAAATTCAAGGCTGTTAATATGCACATATTAGCTAATTTTTCTAGGTACAGTATAGTATTCTGTAATAATAATATTAATAATAATGTGTATTTTTTATAGCGCCTTTCAAGAACCCAAGGCTGCTTCACAAAGTGATGCAAACAGTTTTACAGACAGAAGGACAGGCAGTCTGCTTATACAAGCAAAAAAGCAAATGGAGACATCAAACACAAAAAACAACATGGAGGGCAAAGAAAAGAATATATAGATAATACAGGTAGATACTGTTTAATGACTGATAATTTGTACTGTACTCTCGGCTCGTCTTCACATGTATAAATGTAGTACAATAATGTTGTAGTAGTAACTAAAAAGACATTACAAAATCAGATCACTGTGAAATCTTTATATTTTGTCATGCAGAATGTAATGCAAAAGTTTTTGGATGGTAAGATTTTTACATTTTTTCATAAGAAGTCTCTTCTGCTCCAAGGCTTTTTTTATTTGATTGAAAATACACCAAAAACAGTAACATGGTGAACTATTTTTACAATTTAAAGTTACTGTTTTTTATTTGAAAATCAAAAAAGCTGGATTTTCAGCATTATTGCTCCAGTTCAGTATTCTTCAGTGTCACGTGATCATTCAGAAATCATTCTAATATGTTTTTCACTGCAACTGTAGTTTTCACACTATTATATATTTTTTTCATTGCTGGCTTATTTTAGGGAAAGTGTAGTGAATAAGAGACCAGTGGATGTCAGTCATAAACGTCTTCAAGCATATTGCTCACAGAAGGTTGCTCTTTTGAAAGATGAAAGATGCCCTGAAACCCTGTATATCTATATTATCTATATTATTATTATTATTATGGTTGTAATTAATAGTGAGTATACACAGCAAAAATTGCAGTGTTAAATTAACACCTGAGAATGTTAATTTAACACTGGACTTTTTGTTGTGTATCTATTCTACAGCTTTTTTTTTTGAGTATTATTTTATGATATTGAATTTGTCATGAAGGTGTGACCATTTCTTCCTTTTATGTAGGCTTACTAAATAATGTTATATATATATATATATGTAAAAAGGAGGGGGGTGCCCTTTTTCAGTTTCAACACATGCCCCTCAAAAGTTCTGTGCACGGCCTTGTCAGGGTCTAACGCGAACCTGTCAGCCAAATAAAAAATGGCCCTAAATAAGTTGATGTCGGTGTCTGTTCAGGGCTTTAAGCCACAGGAACCATCGACAGGAACTCAGGGGCTTACCTAATTGAGACTAACAACATCACCTAGTTCCCCCGGAGGTCAGAGGCCCTGGGCAGGTGCTCTCCATGGAGACAGGTGCTCTCCATGGCCCATTGAGACAAAGTCCCAGCTGGTGAGTTTTATTACTCACCATTAGTATTTAAGCAGCAGATTGATTTCCATATTAAATAAGGTTTACTGGGCAGCAGGATGGCTCAGTGTTAGAGGTGGGGGACCACTGTGTCAGAGTGAGAGCATGTCCATTATTTTCCTTTAACAGACTACTAGCCCTTGCTGCTAGTGTAGCATGCTGCTAACCTAACTCCACAGCTGGTGCCATTAGAACAGAGTAACATGACGGCTAGCTGTGTAACGGTCTGTTCCCCTTCAGGGAAGGCCATAATTACTCACCCATCTGGAGATATCTTTATAGGTGGACATCAGTAACATTTATCCACTATTAGCAGCTGTCATCAAGCTCAAGAGCAACATGAGCTCTGAAGGGAAAATGCCACCCTATTCTTTAAATGGTGCAATAAATTGCCTATATCCTGAATGCAGACACCCTGGACAAGTGTCCATGTATGCTGGACTTAACTCACTTGAATTATCCAAACCCGGTTTCAACAAAACCTGAACTGAACACATCCTGCAATCAACCCCCTGCACTATTCATTCACCAAATATCTTTCTTTTTCAAAAAGCCCTTTAAAACCCAAAAGAGCAAGCAACAAAGACAGTTCTAGCACAGTGGCTAGTAAAAGCTCCCTAGTACTACTGGCTGTGCCGGGTGGAGATTTTCATTTATCAATGCACAATCAGGGATATGGTAGAGAGGGGAAAGGGTGGGATATGACCAGAGTCTCTTTGTAAAATCTAACTTTGGGCAACCCCACACTTCCCCAAGTAACACACCACTTCAGGGACACCAAGAGTGGGTCATCAATCCAGTGCCTTGCCATTCACCTTCAAACCCCTGGGTCAAACTACACTAAATCATAAACCTCACTCTACAGATGAGTCTTCAGCAATGGCTTAAAAGTTGAGCTTTTGTTTATAAAACAGGATAGTTTGCTGTACCTATATCTTGTGAATGTAGCATACCCTATACCTATACTATGATGTATAGTATGATCTATTCAGAGAGCTACATAGGAGAATGTCTGTGTAGTGCTTTGGTAGTTTAGCAGTAAACTTCGGATTCAGCCCATGCCAAAATGGGGAGCAAGTGTAAATAGACAATATGTTAAAATTTTGAAGTTCTAGTGATAATTCTGGCTGTCATGCATAGCAGTAATTAAAATATATTGAGTTTCAAGTCTGTGTAGCTAGAGAATAAGAGCACTGCATTAATCTAACCGTTAGGTAACAAAAGCATGGATTAACTTTTCAGCATAATCATTTTCTGGATAATTTAGAATCTCAGCAATGTCACAGTAATGAAAATGTTGCTCCTGAATATGTTTCATGTTCGTCCAAAGAGATTGAGCCGAGTGTAATTCTGAGGTCTTCTATAGTTTTTTCCTGATATGAATGTGCACCCGTCAAGGTCATTTAACAGCAGAATCTCTCTGATTCTTGTGAACTTAAAATACTGTTTCCCTTATTTCAGAAGTAATAAATGTTCTGTCGTCCACTTCCTTGTCTCTAAAACACTGGCTTCCATGGGACTTTACGATGATGTGTGCCATCAGCAAATGTCACAATTGGAGTATGGAGAGGGGGAGACCAGGCGGAAGAATATGGTTGTGTAGGTTTAATGGTAATAGTCCAGGAGGTGTACAACTGAAGAGCAACGGTTGACTGAAGTATAGAGAGTATGCACAACAGTTAATTATATAGCGGATACTATGCATAAACTCACTTAGGAATATACAGAGCGTAAGCACTACTCTACTAAAATTGTGCACTTTCGCACCATAGATGCAGAAGGCTAAATAATAATGTAAGCCTGACTCAAGCTACACAACACAACTCACTTGCTTACTTGCTCAGTTACATACATACATACATACATACATACATACATACATACATACATACATACATACATACATACATACATACATACATACATACATACATACATACATACATACATACATACATACATACATACATACATACATACATACATACATACATACATACATACATACATACATACATACATACAGTAATTCCTCAAATAAAAACCGGTAGTTAGTTAAACGCTGAGCCTCTGATAGTGGCCGGGGGCGTGGTCAACACAGACAAATAAAGGCCGGTCTTAAATAAAGGCCTGGGGAATATTACGTGTGGATAATGTCCTAGGTGCCTTTCATATAATGTGCATTCCAGTTAAGCGTAATGTACATTTCTATCACTTTAATTGAATAGATTCAACAATATATTCATGGTACTTATCTAAAGCAGCGATAGTCACTGCTCCTGCGAGCTGCCATTCCGTAGGTTTTTGTTCCAACCCTAATTTAGCACAAGTGACGCTACTCACTACCAGGTTGAAATGCTAACTCAGGGTAGTTGAAACTTGGGTTGGACGGAACATTTACGGAATAGCAGCTCGCGGGAGCAGGAAATAATATCGGTAAGTACCCTACCGGGTAGTGATATGTAATATCAGATTGTCACATTTCATAAACATTAGTAAAGAGGAACTGGCGGTTCAGTGGCATTACATTTTCCAAAAATGTTTGAGAAGAACGTGAGATTCGATTATTGTATTTGCATTGGACACATCATAGAGGAATCATTTTTTACTTAAATTTTTATTCAATTTAATATTTTTTTATCAAATTAAATGGTAATGGTTTACGTATCCTAAGCATAGCACACATCATATGGTTACAAATCGTGTATCATGTCACCTCAGGTTAAATAATTGTATTTTCTATAATTAGAGTTATCTGAAAGTATTCTACAACCTTCTTGTGGAGTCTATAATACTATATAATTTTCTCAATGTATTTAAGCTCCGAAAGCCAGACATCTACTCCGCAGAGTGCATGTTGGATCAAACACTTATGTATGCAGTGGAAAATTCAGCCTATGAATAGACAGGCAGGCCTGAAGAACAGACATGGGTCCTAGCCTGATTTTCAAATATGAATAAATGTAAAAAAAAATATATATATATATACATATAAACAATTAACACCAACAGAGCGTGGACTTGTCAAAGACTCATCAGAGAGTAGGTGTGTGTGTCTGTGTGTGTGTGTGCGTGGATATACTGTAGAACTGGGACATTCCATGAAGCTTTTTTTGAGGTCTTGCTACACGGATGATGTGTCATTGTTCTACATTTGGAGGACTTTGCAAGTCTGTGTTGCATTTCTGTCAAGCCCTGGAGTTGTTCTCTTATTTTGTGTCAGAAAGAGATTTTTCTTTTACTTCAAGGTTTCTTGACATTGTACATAATTTTCAGGCAGGATGTTACCAGCTTCCAGCTTTTTGCTTCAATAAACATCAGAGATACTGTGTCAGATTTTGGTTGTTCATTGTGCCTTTCCGCTAGTTGGTCTTCTAATCAGGGAGTTCTAATTTCATTTGACAAATATAATAAAAAGTTGTTTACTGCAGAAACTTGTAAATGAACTAGAGTGACCATAATCCATTGTGCATCATTACACAGGAGAGAGAGCATTCCACTTTAACCTGTTAATGATGAGTATACCGTCTGCACGAGATTTTCCCTGATAGAAAAACTGCCTGGACTAGAATCACAGTTCACAAATCCAATTTTTATGTTATATATGCATGTTATACAGTGGGGAAAAAAGTATTTAGTCAGCCACCAATTGTGCAAGTTCTCCCACTTACAAAGATGAGAGAGACCTGTAATTTTCATCATAGGTACACTTCAAGTATGAAAGAATCCAGAAAACCACATTGTAGGATTTTTTATGAATTTATTGGTAAATTATGGTGGAAAATAAGAATTATAATTAAGTATTATAAGTAAGTATAACAGTTCAACCTTTCAGGAAAGACATTTGTCTAACTTTCCAAACAGTATCTATCTGTCAAATAAAGCAACAAAATTCAACTATGGAAGGAGTAAAGAAAATCAAAATAATAATAATAAAAAATAATATAATAATAATAAATTATCTGAAAAATGAACCATAATCCAAAAAGCTTTTTTCAGAGATTACTGAAGTATTGAATTAGAATCTCTGCACTGAACGGCAGAATACACTGGGGTATAGGCCTCAGTCTTACTTCTCTGTCTGCAGCTTTGTCCACAGTCTTTGTCCTCAGCTCTCCAAGCTCCAGTGTTTTTGTCCCCAGTCTCTGTCCTCAGATCTCCCAGCTCCAGTGTTTTTGTCCCCAGTCTCTGTCTCCAGCTCTCCCAGCTCCAGTGTTTCTGTCCCCTGTCTCTGTCCTCAACTCTCCCAGCTCCAGTGTTTCTGTCCCCTGTCTCTGTCCTCAACTCTCCCAGCTCCAGTGTTTCTGTCCCCAGTCTCTGTCCTCAGATCTCCGAGCTCCAGTGTTTTTGTCCCCAGTCTCTGTCTCCAGCTCTCCCAGCTCCAGTGTTT
>JACXGM010031375.1:0-12981 GCA_016801145.1 Umbra pygmaea
GTACTCTAACCAATATGGAGGGGGTGTACTCTAACCAATATGGAGGGGCTGTACTCCAAACAATTTGGAGAGGGTGTATTGTAACCAATCTAGAGGGGTGTGTACTGTAACCCGTGTAGAGGGGGGTACTGTAACTAGTCTGTAGTGGGTGTCCTTTAAGCAGTGTAGAGAGGGTGTACTGTAACCAGTCTGGAGTGGGTGTCCTTTAACCAGTGTAGAGAGGGTGTACTGTCAGTCTGGAGTGGATGTCCTTTAACCAGTGTAGAGTGGGTGTACTGTAACCAGTGTAAATGTAATGTTCAGTTATAAGAATTATCGTTACGTACAATATGTTCACTTCAACGCCGTTTTTGTTGAGCAAAACAACAATCTCCCGAATGCTGGCTTGCAAGGTAATTCAGCGTAATTCTTATGAATTCTTATGAATACCATAGTGAGAATATCCAAAAATTTCAAACTTTTGATTTTCAACCTGCATTGAGAATCATTGCCAGACTGGGGACAATTGATTATTGGGAGTACCTACAATAAATCATATAATTTGGAACAGCCATCTTATAAAGGGGTAAAATGTCCAAACACTAACACATTATACAAACAATATGCAAAAAACTAAGCAGGTATTTTAATAAAACATTTCTGAAAATCCACCTGAAATAACACTTGCTGGAAAAAGAGAGATGTGGCTTTTATCAAACTGAGCACAGCTTAATAGTATTACGAACAAATGTAAGACAAGGATTGTGAGTTTGCTGAACATTTAGAAATTCTGTAAAGCTAAACAAACTTAAGATATTGACCAGGGGTAAATATTATTTTTTATCTTGACTAAACATATTCTTAAATAAATACCGATTACAGCGTGAGTGAACAAAAAATCTGCTCAATATATCTAAACTCCACCCAACTATCAGAATAACACTGATTAGGTGGGTTCTGTTTGCTGTTTTCATGGTGTATAGTCAGGAAGTCAGGAGTGAAGGGAGAGACGGGGGAACAGGATAGGGTAGAGCAGCAGATGGGGTCGGCGGTCCCTTCAGCAGTTCCACGTCAGTCAGGGCCAGCTGCCACTCGGTCTGCCCTGAGAGGGGGGCCAGCACCTCCAGAAGAGACTCTCAGCCTGCCAGCTCAGCCCAGCTCCATCCAATCCCAGCCCACCAAGACTATGCCCTTTCACATGAACACGTCTGCATTTCAGTTAACAGGGGGAGGAAGAACTCAGTGGGAATTCGTGGGAATTTGACATTATATAACATTGTCAGCCTGATTCCAACTCCATGTCATACTTAAACTAAAACTGGCTGCTACTGTATTTGTTTACTGTCCAGTGCTACTTCTCCCAATGAATGGGATGTACTGTACAAGTCTAACATGACAGATTAGAAACGAAAACCTAAGTCCTAGATCATCTACTGTATGTCTTTGAATACTACTACCATTTGTGTTTGTTTGTTCTGTATATGTTGGCAAGGGCATCAAACCAAACTCCTGATGGGACTCACTTGTACTGATGTTAATCCTGACCGAGGCATCAGAGTCTGATTTAGGAATAAAATGATCTATTTAAATTACACTCCATAATTGTAACAAAGCATTCATCTCATTGCTGTTTTACTAAAAAACTTTGGGACGGCATGGGAGAAAAATAACCAGTTCATAGATATAAAAACAAGGACTGTCCATCAATGATATTTAATAGTTAGTTTTAACCCGGTTTCAAGGGTGTACAAATGTTTGTCTACGTTTACCCTGTTTACAAACCATTTTAATAGAACCTGCTGATATTTTGTTTTCTGATGGGTTCCGACAGTTTAACTAAACTCACATAGAATTTACAAGTTATATTCTTTAATAATCAATGGATATCATTGATTTACAAAGGATGTCTGTATCAACTTAACATTCTATATTTCTGGATGCTAGTTTGAAACCAAAACATTCCAGTTCTGTGTATACATTGTTCTGAATTGACAGTAGTTTGTGGCCGTTCATACAACTTGTATCCCACTTTAGTGTACAATGATCCTTTCTGCATTGTGTTAAGACCTATAGACATACTCTACTCCTGGGCCATATGTTTGATTTTCATTATGAAATAGGACTACACCCAAAAGAGTGGCACTGTAGCATCTGGGTCCAGTTGTCCATTCCAGTGTGTTTGCATACAGCTGGGTCTCACAAGTTGGACCCAGTCTGCTCTGTTGCTTTAATAGCAGGAAGTGTTAATACTGGGGTTTCCTGGCCCAGACAAACCTCGTCACTCAATCAGCCATTTTAAAGCTGAGCATGGCTGTGTCACACCATCACACATCGTGTGTCCCCCCTCCCCCTTTTCTCCCCAATCCTTTTTGCCTCAACTCATTTTCTCCTCTTTTTTTAAATAGCTCTTTGTTCTCTGCCTGCATCTATTTTTATCCCAACATTCACAGGAGGAGTCAGAGAGATGACGATGCTTGGGAGATTTGCTCATCTCCATGGCAACTGTCTAATAGGGTGTATTTTTTCTGCATTTGTGCCTTTGTGGTCATTTCCTCTTGTTGCTGAGGTGGAGACCAGTGTCCTACCACACGGTTTCCTTGTCCAGTACTGTTTGAATGTCTTAATAACTGTCCCACGCCTGCTGCCTCTCCAGCATCTCTCCATCCGATGCCCCCCGACCTCCCCCTTCCTCCTCAGTTGAGATAGAGCTGTATTTTCCTCTCTGAACCAATGGGCGTGCTGTTGTAGAATACATCTGCACAATCCCACGCCTCACTCGAGACAGCCGATTGGCTGCCATGCATTTTGTGACCACTATGAGGCATATCTTGTTGAGAGCAGCAGTCTACATGCAGGGGTTTCCCCCAGTTTCCAATGCACCCATATCTCCCTCCGCCTGAAAACGATAGTACACCCTGTGCCTCTGTTTCATCTATGTTTATGTGGTTTAGATGGAATCTTCTTTGCTATGTTCTGTGCTATGTTCTGTGCTATGTTCTGTGCTTAGTGGACACTGTGTTTGAGAAGCGGTGTTGTCGTCGCCACCTAGGGATATTTAATTGGTCAGGAGCGTTTCATTCAATGTGCACGTTTGTTTGTTGCTGGTGCTCAGGACGTTAGTCATCCACTGGTCCTTGTGTTGTCTGCCGTCTACTGGGTGTGCGTGTAGCGGGGAGCGTGCATGTTTATCCGTGTGCGTGCATGGGTACATGGTTGCATGTGTGTGTGCACGGGTACAAGCTAGCGGGGATTCCAGCAGTCACGTGTTGTGGCCGCTGACTGGCACTACAAACATATTGTTTCACTAGAGGCTTCAGTGTAGCCAGGCATTAGAAACACAACAACACATCCACACTGATGAATACTGAATCACAGGAGCTATTACTGTACAGACACACTTTGGAAGGGTAGCGTCACAGGAACAGTTCAAATGAAACACAAGCAAGACAGAAATAACTATGGACCATTGAAGTTTACTGCAAGTGCAGACAAACAAACATACACCCACACACTCAAAGGGTCTGCGATGCACTGACGCATACGCACACACCCACATGCACGCACGCACACACACACACACATACACACACAAACTGCAACACACTGATCCACACATATCACAGGGCCCGTACCACACTGTGTCCTCTGGT
This sequence comes from Umbra pygmaea, assembly GCA_016801145.1. Classification (NCBI taxonomy): domain Eukaryota; kingdom Metazoa; phylum Chordata; class Actinopteri; order Esociformes; family Umbridae; genus Umbra; species Umbra pygmaea. The sequence continues at coordinate 3,630 of JACXGM010031375.1, forward strand.
TAAAAGTAACAGTGTTTTATTATTAATTAAGGTAATTATCCCAGGTGTCCTTGTGAGCCCGTCTTCCCAGGTAATGGCCAGTTGCTGAAGGAGCTCTCTACTCCTGAGGTGTTAACCACCTTCCCCCTGCTTTCTCTGTGCTCTTCCCAGAGGCCCCTCAGTGTCCCTGTCACAGGACTTCCATTCTCCATGGCGACGGCCGGCCCTAACAACGTCACCTGGTGATGAGGGAGCAGGTGGACCCAGCAGGACCAGGTGTTTGGGTAATGGCTTCACCTGCCACACCTGTCACACTTCCAGGACTGGTAAACCTACATGCACACACACACACGCACACACGCACACACATACACACACACACACACAAACACACACACACACACACACACACACACACAAACAGGCATTCAAAAACAAATGCGTAGGTTCAAAGATGATTTAAATCAAGCAACGTTCTCCAGCGTTTGGTTCTCCAGTGTTATGCTCTTTAGTGTTCTGTTCTCTTTATTTCTGTTATTGGGTGTTATGTGATGTTCTCTTCTCCAATAGTCGGTTCTTTGATAGTCTGGTATTTGGTGTTCCGTTCTCTGGTGTTCTATTGGTTAGGGTTTTCAAAGACATCTCCATAACCATTTCACAGAGCATGTGTGGAGAATTTGGACGAGTCCATTTAAATTTCACAGCTAATTGAGTTTTTAAGACTACATGCAGCCTATGTATTCTTGTTAATATTCAGAACATTACTAATTAAATAGCTGTATGAAAGGTAACAATCAGTATTTGAGCAATTGTCTGTTAATGTGCACAGTGCCTGATGTGGGTCAACTACAGTGTGTTGAATCCATTTTGAAATGATTGTCTTAGCATTCTGTGTTTGCCTATCTTAAAAGAAAAACACTCAATGCAATGCAAACAAAGGGGCTGCAGTCTCATGTCCCCAGACAGAGACAGTACGTACCTTGATAATCACTGAGCGTGCATCTCATGTCAGCTGATATGACAGCATCTGATGTGAAGCATTATGGGTATCGGTGAGGGGGTGCGACCCCGTACTGAAGTGAGTGACAGTCAGGCAATCTGTAACAGTGTCTGAGGTCACAGCCGCCCACCCTGAAATACGTCCCAATCAATATTGGCAATGAGAAGCGGTGTGACGAGTGGTCTATCAATACCTCTGGCCAGGGGGAGGTAGAGTCATAAATCAATCCTGTCCTTCTAATCCTGCTTGTCCCACAGCCGTTACAATTGCAAGGCAAGGCAACTACTGTACGTTAGTGGCTTGAGGAAAAGTCGTTTTCTAAAATGATCAAATCCAATATTTTTGTGCGCTAAAACGCGGCATCCTGGCTCCTGAGAAAAACGTGTTTTTAAGACATTGTGAACAGAAGTCATTAGACCAAGAAAATCTTTACTGCTGAACCTGCATTAAACCAACTTCTATCAAGCAGCACTTTATAAACCATTGACCCACCAGACAGAAGCAGATAGACTGCTTTTGAACAGGGAAATGACATTGATGGAGTATGGCAGGATACCAAACTACTGGACCAATGAACAGCACTTCATGTACTGCTATGTGACAAAAATGATCAATTCCATGTGTCATGAAATTTACAAGTTGGCAGTCTTTATTTTTTCCCCTGTCTTGGCTTTGCTTCCTATCCCTTAGCTTTTAGTGTATGATAAATGTGAAGACAGACAGTTGTGCGTCATCTCCATGCTGCCAGTTTGTGTGAAACGATTTATTGGGTTCTGATGCCCTCTACCTGAAGAGAAAACAGAACGAATGTGCAGATGTTTCCCTCCCCACTCCAACTCTGAAAACATCCCCACCGGCTATCACCCATATTCCATTGAGCATTTTTCAGTTTCACAGAGTCCACTCAAGTTGCCATGACAAGGGCAATTCATTATCTGCACATTTTTAGCTAAATAGAAACAGATGAATACACAAGACTGAAACAAAATCAAATATTATTTATATGTTTCTGCTTTAAATCTTTGTTAGAATAACGTCTTGCGGTGTGATATGATGTCCTTACTGTATGAAAACTCTATATTTGCCATATGTGCCAAATTAATATTGTAGTACATGTGTCAGGGGAAATCACGTGTGACACATCACGTGTGACCACTCGTTGGTTCTTTCACACCAGAAGGACAAAGATCTGAGCAAGGGCACACAGTGTTGACCCCTAGGCCCCAAGGTAACCTCTGTGGGGGAATCAATGCGACGCGTGTGCAGACAGCTCTCTCAGGACAGTCATCATCTGCACAAATCAGCACTGTTTTCGCATCAGCGTTGTTTTTTTTTCAGACTCAGTCAGATGAGATCGGACGGCACGTTTTAAGAAGGCCCATTACAGATCTTCACACACAAATAACCAAGAGGTACCCAGGAGAATGGTGAGATAGGTTTATGCCGCTTCCTTAAAACAAAAAAATTATTACTTTTTTGCTGGAAAATACATTGACGTGGATGATTGTTTAAGTATTTAAATGTAACACATTCTATAAATGAACTACATCTAAAAACCTTATTGGTATCGGAATGCAATTTTTGTTATTATGTCTGTACATCTGCGACAGCCCATTTAGTAAGATATACTGCACTGTACTTCATTACATTAGTTTACATTATCGATAGAAACACAGGTTGCACAATATTTTCGAACTAAAGGGTTGTCATTAATATCAGACTTCTTACCTGGATGTTGTAAAGCATACAACTTAGAAGACAGATCATACTGTCAGTGTTGTTCTAATGTAACTAGTCTATTACACATCCTTTTCTTATACCAGGCTGTGTGTTGCTTCATAACTGCAACAGAGGTGTACTGAGATAATTTACGTTTCCAGTTAGGGGAATTGAGTAAGAGTTAGGGGAAAGGTTAGCTAGCGTTTTACCTGATGCAAATGGAAGACAAATACTCTGGATTGATTGGCAGTAAAAACACATCTTGGAGTTCAACTAAAACTCACACAACAATGTTGCGAAGCATCGAGTCCAGGCTGAACAATGTCCTATTAAATGATGGATGGTGATGAAGATGGAGGAGTTATTTTGGTGTAGTGGAGATGCTGTGAAGGGGGTGTTAGCAGTGTAGAGGTAGGAGGGCTATGTGAAAAGGACACAGCACTATTCACAGCCTGAACAACTGGCATGTGGGAGATGCATAATAGTACTGTACGTAGTGGTGTGGAGGAGTAAGATCTCTCTCTCTTCAGCCTAGGGTCCTTCCTGTCTCTCTCCGTCTATCTCACTCTATTTTTGTCTCTATCTCTCTGTTTATTTCTGTCTCTGTCACTCTATCTCTTTGGTCTGTGGGTCTCTTTTTCTCTCACTCATCTGTGTATCTCTGCATGCTTTGCTTGTTCGTACTGTATTATTTCCCTTTTCATTTTGTTTCCACGGCCCTGGAGTAAGCTCTCATCGCAGCTCTGCTTTACATGTACAGTATATATGTGTAGCTCCCTCCGGGTCTTACAAGCATGCAGAATACTGAGCTGTGCACATTTAGGTTGACAGATTAGTTTACATTTGTTTTGACACCACAAGAGAAGGGCTTGGATTGCCTGCAGTGAGGAGTGCTGCATTCTGGGTTGGAATGTTATGTGTAAAAGTCTGCCTGGATAATACTAAAAGGAAGGTCTGAACCCTGACCCGCCAGAACCTGCGTATGGGTTCAGAAACCATGTCCCTGAAAATATTAATCATGTGCACATATATATTTCTATATATATCTGGGAGTGTATATACCAAGTTAAGCAGAAATAAATCCCAGGGAAAGTGCTGATGCTAAATTAGTGGCCACTGAAGGCTGCATTACGGAAGAATGAATAATCAGGCTTCAAGAGTGCCTAATTCAACACTGACCATCTCTGAGAGGATTGTGTGTGGGGTGTGTATGGGTTTATTTGTGATTGTGTGTATTTATCTATAAGAATGTGTGAGTATAGTGTGTGGATATTTTAGGAATAAGTCATTTAACAACTTATAAAGATTGATGTGGCTATTTTTGTATGTATGCATATGGAAATAGATTGAAATGAGTTCATTCCCCTGTTTACATGTGATAAATCATTTCCCATCCTGCCATGGCCACATATCACAGTAAAGCTGCTCTAAGATGCCCAGGTCCCTCAGCTAAACTCCTGCCCCCACATTCCTTCCCCTGGTCTGGGCTCCAACACTGTTTCTGTTGGGGAAACTCCACGGTTTGGATCAGCATGTCCAGAATTACAGTAAATGTACATGACTGTAAAATAAGACAAGGCCTAAGGCAGTAAGCATGAATATTACCAGTGGCCATCTTGTACAGGGTAAGTTGTTGCAATGTGGTGCAACTTCACAGTGCACTATAATAATAGGCTTGAGCAACAGCTCAGAGGAGAACGAAGACATTTTAGCTAATTACGTTCCTTAACTAAATATGGTTTACACCAATCAATATATGCAAATGGCTTAGACATTTATTATACAATTCCATTGGTATTCCAAAATAAATGATGACCTTCATGCAGAGATCATTATCCAAATCAGTGATTTACATTTACATTTAGTCATTTTAGTCTTATCCAGAGCCACTTACAGTAAGTGCATACATTTAAGAAAAACTAGGTGAAACAGATACAACTCAGTATTAAGAGCATTCAATATTTGAAACAGTGCATGGGCAACAACAGTGCTAGAAAAAGGATCATACAAATAAACATAAACATTTTAATACAACGGAGGTAGAATTTTGCTAATTGATGGATAGAGACTGCTGTCCTAGCCTCCAGTAAAAGCTGGTTCCATGAGTGTGGAGCCAGGACAAACAAGAGTTTTGACTGTGTGGTTCAGGAGCTGACTTCCTGAAGTTCCCCAGATGTAGCAGAATGAAGAGTCTGTGTAGGGATGTAGGTTTTGAGCATTGCCTGAAGGTAGGGAGAAGGAGCTCCTCTTGTTGCTCCATAGGCAAGCACCATGTTCTTGTAGCGGATGGGAGCTTCAACTGGGAGCCAGTGGAGTGTGCGTAGTAGTGGGGTGAAGTGGGAGACCATGGGAAGGTTGAACACTAGGCAGACCTCTGTGTTCTGAATGAGTTGTAGTAGCTTGGTGGCACACGCAGGGAGTCCTACCAACTGTGAATTGCAGTAATCCAAACATGAGATGACGAGTACCTGGATGACATGGTGTGTTGCTTCCTGGCTGAGGTAAGGTTGTATTCAATGAACGTTATAGAGTATAAACCTGCAAGAACAAGTCACAGCATTGATGTTAGCAGAGAATGACAGGGTATCATCCAGGGTCACCCCAAGGTTCTTTGTGCAAGAATGTGCAGTTATCAACTGTGATGGACATGTCCTGGAGAGATCAAGCTTTCCCATTGGTGTATATCGAGAAGAGAAGAGGGCCTAGAGCAAAGCCTTGGGGCACACCAGTGGAGAGTGACAGTGCAGCATTTTATCATTTTTAAATTTTGTCTAATTTTGAGGACATTATGTGCCCTTTGATCGAGGAGATCTCAACTGATTATTGTTGGGTACTCTTTCATCACTTGCTGTGGTTGAACGAGTCAGAGGATCTGAATGCGTGGATCTATTGAGACTTGTTTGGTGAACTTGAACATGGAGGAGTGTTTCCAGATTGAAATGTGATGTTATATCATTTGCACACTGGTGTATTGGAGTTTTACGGTTTGTTCTTCAAAGTGGGGTCTGTTTTTCGATCCTGGTGTCAATAATTCTCCAAATACTTCATTCTGGCTGAATTCACAACTGTCCTATGAGTTGTCTGTCAAACTTTAAACCTGTCTCTCCAACTCAGCTAGCTGATATAATCTCTACTATAAAGTGTTCTGGTTCTAAGTTAGATATTATCCCGGATCGTTTTTTTAAGGATGTTTTTTCTACGATTAGTCATATGGTAACTGCTATCATAAACCGTTCTTTAGCCAAAGGTGTCGTTCCAGCTAGTTTTAAACATGCAATTGTGCCACCTATGTTGAAAAAACCTTAACTTGATCCAGCAATGTGCAGTAACTATTGACCAATCTCTAAACTGCCTTTTATCTCGAAGCTTTTAGAGAAAGTCGTTTTTTCACAGCTTCAGTTTTATTTGCATTTCTTTTTTATTTTGGACATGTTCCAATCTGGCTTTAGATCATTACATAGCACTGAGTTAGCTCTGATGATATCTTGCTTGCTCTAGATTCAGGCTCTTGTGTTGTACAATTCAACACCGTCTCCTGTCCTTTACACATCACTTCCTGTTCTGTTAGCCCGTGTTGTTGTTTGCTGTTAGCCGCTTAGCAAATTGTCAAGCTCTTAAACAATTATATATATTTTATCATACACTCTCTTTTCTATGAGTCTACCAAAGTACTAGTTAACTGTGCACCTCAATTTTCTATCAATGTTTATACCTCGGGATGCTATTTTTGGACACAAGGGGAAACTACTTTGGAAACTTCCGCCTCGAAAAGGAGTGTCTACCTCGGGACGCTATTGGACAAAAGAGGAGTCTCTCCACTACTATGACCAGTCAAAAGCTAAGTAGCATTTTGTACTGCAGTTGCTGTTCTCTCCTTCCTGCTAAGATAGCTAAGTTAGAGGCTCGGCTTCAGACGCAGTTGCCAGAAAAGGAATATTCCAGTGTAGATAACGATAAGAACGCGTCTGAGGCACCAGGCAGTATTGATAGTAGTAGCTATCCTAACTCCCCCGCATGGTCCTTGCAGCCGGATAATTTTCTCATGGTTGCTAGCAAAGGGCGCCGTCGGCCTGCTCAGCTGGTGTCGAATTCTAAACCACAGACAAACACTTTCAACCGGTTTTCCCCACTTGACTCAGGGCCTGAGTTGTCTCTTTTGGGGATTGAGTGGCAGAGGCATCTAAGCAGGACACATGACAAAATGAAAAGCTTAGTAATCTGTGACTCCATTACCTGTAATATTAGACTGAAGAATCAGCCAGCAATTATACAGTGTTTACCTGGGGCCAGGGCTACCGATGTAGAGGCTAATCTGAGGTTGGTGGTAACGAAATCAAAAACAGGCAAGGCTAGAGAGTATAGAGATATTGTTATTCACGTTGGCACCGATGATGTTAGGATGAAACAGTCAGAGGTTACTAAGCAGAACATAGCTTCAGCATGTAAATTAGCTAGAAAGATGTGTCGGCATCGAGTAATTGTCTCTGGCCCCCTCCCAGTTAGGGGTAGTAACGAGATCTACAGCTCATAAAAAGTGTCAAGCCTAACCTGCTGAAGAGTGACGGACTCCATACCAGCTGGAATGGTGCTCTTCTATTATCTAGCAACATAGACAGGAGTCTAACTCCTATAGTCTCACCATGAAATAGGGTGTAGGTTAGGCTGCAGACTATTAGCCAGTCTGATAGCTTAGAGGAGTCCAACGCTAGCATAGCCAGTGAAGTGAGCTCAGTTGTCTTCATTGAGACTGTGACTGTACCTCGATCCAGGTTTAGTAAGGCTAAACAAGGTGGTGTTCACCGTTGTAATCTTACTACCAAAAAGCTTTTATAGCAATAATTGATTTAGTGGGTTTTGTCCAACACGTCTCAGGACCTACACAATGCCATAGTCCCACGTTGGACCTTGTTTTGTCTCATGGCATAGATGTTGTAGTTCTCAGTGTTTATCCTCTTAATCCAGGATTTTTACACCACGATTTGATTACATTTACTGTCACATCAGTAACTCCAATTGGAACCCAACCGGGGACTTTTAGGAGTCGCAATATAAATTATTGGATGCCCTTCCTGACTCATTCCTGACTCATTCTACCAGCTTTCAAAAGAGTGAACCCGCGGAAGTCTCCAGGGCCAGATGGTATTCCAGGCCGTGTTCTAAGAGGATGCGCCGACCAGCTTGCGGGGGTATTCACCTCCATATTCAACCTCTCCCTAACACAGTCTGCAGTTCCCTTCTGCTTCAAGCAGGCCACCATTATCCCGGTTCCAAAAAAAACTCACATCACCTGCCTAAATGACTACCGCCCAGTAGCACTAACCTCAATCATCATGAAGTGCTTCGAGCGGCTGGTCAAAACTCATATCTGCGCCGCCCTCCCGGACACCTTGGACCCCCTACAATTTGAATACCGCCCCAACAGATCTACAGATGATGCAATCGCACTGACGGCACACACCGCCCTCTCACATTTGGAAAAAGGGAACACATATGTGAGGATGCTGTTCGTGGACTACAGCTCAGCATTCAACACTATTATTCCTGCTAAACTCATTTCCAAGCTCAGGATCCTGGGTTTTAACTCTTCCCTTTGCAACTGGATCCTGGACTTCCTAACGAGAAGACCCCAGATGGTGAGAATGGGCAACCTTACCTCCTCCACAATGACCCTGAGCATCGGAGCCCCACAGGGCTGCGTACTCAGTCCCCTCTTGTACGCTCTGTTCACTTATGATTGTGTGGCCACACGCAGTTCCAACACCATCATAAAGTTTGCTGATGACACAACCATCCTAGGTCTCATCTCCAACAATGATGAGACTGCTTACAGAGAAGAGGTAAGAGCCTTGGCTACCTGGTGCCAGAGCAACAACCTCTCTCTCAACGTCAGCAAGACAAAAGAGATGGTAGTGGACTTTAGGAAGCGGCAGAGGGAGGGTCCTGCCCCCATACACATCGATGGAGCTGAAGTAGAGAGAGTTTCAGAGTTCAAGTTCCTCGGTGTGTTCATCAGCGACAACCTCACATGGTCCAGACAGACAATCTCGTTAACAAAAACTGCCCAAAAGCGCCTATACTTCCTGAGGAGACTCAAGAAGTTTGGCATGTCTGTCAGGATTTTAATAAACTTCTAAAGGTGCACCATTGAGAGCATCCTCTCAGACTGCATTACAGCCTGGTATGGCAGCTGCTCCGTTGCTGATCGTAAGGCCCTTCAGAGGGTGGTGAAATCAGCGGAGCGCATCATTGGCTGCTGCCTCCCCTCCGTGCAAGGCATCTACCATAAGCGATGCCTCAGGAAAACAAAGAACATCCTCAAAGACCACAGCCACCCAGGCCGTGAACTTTTCTCACTACTGCCGTCTGGTAGACGCTACCGGAGCATCAAGGCACAAACCACCAGACTTACAAACAGTTTCTTCCCACAGGCCATTCGGCTGCTCAACATGGAACAGACTGATCGCAAATCGTCTGTTGAGCACTAGCACTCTTTGGTCACTTTATGCTCTCTACATCTGATGTAGCAGAAGTCAAATACACCTTTAAAAGCAATTTTTCCATGCCAATCTATAATATTTACTACTTCTACTGTTGTACATTTTCCAGACCATTGCTTAGTACATAGCGTTTAGTATTACTATTACTATTGTTATT
>JACXGM010031377.1:0-12982 GCA_016801145.1 Umbra pygmaea
AGTTTAAATGGCGGTGCTTAAGAGACCTGCAGAACACCAGAATGAAATTTAAATAGCGGCGCTTAAGAGACTATTGCCACCTAATGAACTGCTATTGTCTTTTTATACCTTTTAAACAGTTTCAGTGTCAAATTTCCCACCCTTTAAGTCGTACCTACATGTACAGGCCTAAACCTAAATCCTACAGAGTTAGGAGTGGTATCTATCTAGCCTAACATAACTTTAAACTATATTGTTTCTTAGTAGAGTAGAGGGGTGCTACATCATGTGATGTAATGTTCATGTATTTCTAGGTGTTTTAATATCAAATGTTAAACCTTAACTTAAATGCTTCATTGTGCTTTACAGGCCAGTGAGGTGTTTTCTCTAACTGAAAAGACTGTTAACATTCAACCATGACAGACATATTATTTTGTGTGTGATTTTCAATAAATATCTGAGTGATTCAATTTCTGTATTGTTTTTTCATTTGTATTTATGCTCCCAAAACTTGTTTCACATTCAAGTGACATCAATGCAGCATAAATATTCTGACAGCCCAATATCTCCTGAGAACAAAGATGTTTGTGCACAACAATGTTGATATTTACAAGCTTCTTCAAAAATTAAAACCAGACACTGAAAAGTTAAATTGTAAAAATGACCTTAGGCTTCAGAGGGTTAATATATAAACAATACTTTATTCAAATGACCTGAAATTATAAAAAATTTGGGCCATTCACAAACCACATCCTGGCAGTCTGGGCCGCTGAGAAAGAACAACAAAACACAGGATAACACTGAAAAAGAAGGCACTGATAAATTATTAAAATGTTTGTATTAAAAAATAGCTACAGTACATGCTAACATACATGAGCATTAACATGACAAAATAAGAAAAAAACTAAAAATATTTAGAAATACAAAAACAATCATTTCACATCTTCTCCACCATATGTGCAAGCAACCTCTGGAAACCCTCCTGGGATTCCTTCATTTGTGCCAGGATCTAAGTGTGGCGTTTTGGGGAGGCCACATGGGAGGCTGCCTCAGACTTACTAAGAAATGCCATCAGGTCATCCTCCCTCTGGCGCTTGCTTGGCCTCCTTGGGGTGTCCGGGGGCATGGTGGTAACAGTGGGAGTAGGAACGCTGGAGGATGGATGAGGTGTTGGAGGGCAGGGTGGAGCTGGAGAGGGGGCAGGTGAGATTTCTGGCGCAGACACACTGACCTGCAGTGCATCTGGCCTGCGCACATCCAGGCCCATGGCTGTTCCCACAACAGGGAAGTCTATATCATGGTGATCTTCCAAGAGGTCACCCATCTCAGCATGGAACTGATTCCCTAGGGCCCCTGCCTGTGGACGAATTGTTGTCCTTAACTTTTTTGTAGGCCTCCACCAAAGTGTTCCATTTGCGAGCCACCTTGTCGTCTTTGACTTCCTGCCCAGCCTCAGGTCCTGTAGGGATCTTGGAGGGCCCTTACCCTCTGCCTCTATTTGCAGCCGCATGAGGTCAATTAAGAATGTTTGGTCCTTCGAGAAAGTCTCACTGGTAACAATTGAGGCAGTGGCAGGCGGTGGGGAGCTTGAAAGCAGTGGGGCGGTGGCTTCCACCTTGCTAATATCTGGATGAGAAAAGAAAGAAAGAGGTTAGCAAAACCCTCAGGGTTTAATAAAACTACTGTACAATAATGAGTATTGTTATGGAATGTATCTTAGCAAGGTCTCTCCACTCACAGGCCTGTAACCCTGAAGGAGACACACACACTTGTGCATACTTTATGCTTAACAAGTATGCTTATTAGTTTCTCACTGCTTACAATGCACACCAAGTAACCGAGGTCATGACCCCTGGTCCATGTAGTAACCAGCTGCTGGGTTGGCTTGTTGTTGAAACAAGGGCCCAGGAAAGGGCCGGGTCCTCTCCTTGTCCCAGTACAGCTCCATGTTTCCATCAATAAACACTAAAAATTAAACACTGTATCTTACGCTCTGTATCTTTTGGGCAGTATTCTAAAATGACAGTTATCATTCTGTCACACTGCAAATTCAAATAACATTTCAACACACAGTGCAACACTGAGATTTCACCCACATAAAGCTATTTTCTAGTAAAACCATTGTTTGTTTATGTAGCTTACATATAACTACATCAGTTTAAAGTATATTAGTTGCAAGCCAATCCTACAAGATTCTAGCACTTACAGTACATTCATTTATTTTTATGACTATTACCACACCTTAGCAAAACACAGCCATTTAATCTTCTAAAATCTTCACTTTATTTCATGTTAAATTGACTTTCTGTTAGCAACGCTATCCACGTTTAGCGACGTGTGCTCACTGAACATTGCACTCGCAACAAGAACGATTCCCGTACCCACAGGCAGCGATACAGACGCAGTTAGGTATTGCAGTAATACAAGTGATTGAAATTGTCATTTAATCAACCAAAGCGGTCTAAAAACAATGAACACAATTCATACTTACAAGTCACAAAGGGCACAGCCATCTTGTATTCCTGCTCAGAATTATTGCTCGGTGTCCTCTGTGTTGTCCGAGTGGAAAATGTTTCCGTCCGAGTAAAAAGGGGGAGTGTTGCTAGGCAACATCCTAAGCTCCGCCTCGGAGCTCCAACTCGGAAAAATAATCAAACGCAGCATTATCGTGGTTACTCAAGTGGCTCGTTAGGTCTGATTGCTTATTGCATTCAGCTAGTTTCCTTGAGATCCTATTTAAGCCCAGGTAAACAGGGGTGCGGTTTATCGTTATATTGTCATGTTGTTGCTGTGGTCCAGGGATGAGTTCTGTCATATGTAAGTAGTGTTTCTGTTTTGTAGCTAGAGTCTCTGCGTACGCTCTGTATATGTTGTCCTAAACGTCTATGTTGCTATATAACATAGAAGTCAGTTATATCCGTTGTGCACTCCTATATTCTAGTTGAGCTCTTGCGTACTCTCTTTAACTGCCTGTTTTATAGTAAAGCATAGTATTTGACTCCATATAAGAAGACCAAACTGGGTGCTGCTCCTGTTAGCTAAGAACAGAAGATAAAATTTGTCTGGTCTGATGATGCTCGATTTCTGCTGTTATATTCAGTTGGTAGGGTCCTTGTCCATCCCTTTATGACCACTGTGTTCCCATCTTCTAATGGCTACTTCCAGCAGGATAATGCACCATGTCACAAAGCTCACATTACTTCAAACTGGTTTCTTGAACATGACAATGAGTTCACTGTACTCAAATGGCCCCCACATTCACCAGATCTCAATCCCATCGAGCACCTTTGGGAACGGGAGATTTTATTCATGGATGTGCAGCCGACAAATCTGCAGCAACTGTGTGATGTAATAATGTCAATATGGTCCAAAATCTCTGAGGATGTTTCCAGTACCTGTTTGAATCTAATGTATGTCATGAAGAAAGAAATCAGTTCTGAAGGCAAAAGTGGGTCCAATCCTGTACTAGCAAGGTGTACCTAATGAAGTGTCCTTGAGTGTTTATTGTCACCACACAGTATTTACTCAGTTCAAATCAAAGTACACACCTTCAGATTATAGGTGCATATCATTAGCCTTCAACTGTTATCCAGCAAAGCACTTATGTTGCACATTGCCATAGAAACCGGATTCAACCAGCTTTGAACAAGAAATACATTATCTACCAAGTAAAAGAGTTTAACTCAGAATTTAGACCTGACTCCAAAATTAATATTGCAATTTAAGTTATTTAACAATTGTATATCTTCTTCATATGCTGATGTTGACTTGGTATATAATGCAATATTAAACAAACTAAAATAATCCACACACGCACGTTTGAAGGAAGTGCACCAGAGCCCCACTCAGAAACCGTGGCATGTGCCCACAGATCATCAGAACGTTCTACATCTGCGCCATGGAGAGACGCTTGACAGGCTGCGTCTGCGCTTAGATTGACAACTGCATCGCCATAGATCGTACTGTGATTCAGAACAGCAGGGTTCATCACCGGGGCAACGCTCCTTCATCCATAACCTCTCCACGAAGCGAAGTCAGAGGAGGGCCCTAAAACCCTAAATGACCCCAGTCACCTATAGTAAGACAACGACAGTTCTATACAGTCTAGCAGAGCAGCTCTGGCAATCGGAACCAGCGCCTGAGGTCTATAACTGCCAGGAGCCTGGCGGGTTCTACTGAGGCTGCTAAAAGAAAGAATTTAAAAATGATAAAATGTTTTCCTTTTTGCACTACCCGTTCAGTACTGACAATACACACTAGATTCTACCCAAAGAGACATACACACACGCACACACCATTATATTGTTGCTGCTACCTTTTATTACTTATCAGCTGCTACTTTTATATAAATAAACACAGACATCCCGAACCTTTGAAACACACATACCGGTGTTTCCTATAAAAAATATTTTTATACTTTTATTAATATCTATTTATTTTAGAGTAGAGCGTATAATAAAGCATCTTCACAGTTATTCAACACATGTTGATGATGAAGAATGTGACAAGGAAAATATCATTAGAAAATCTGATGATGATGTCTGGTAACCACACCAACCAGCCAAAGTCTACCTGATGTGGAACCCCACGTTACTGTAACATATGGATGTAATTTAGTCTGGTGTCTGATAGAAATGTGTTATGAGGTAATGACCGCTTGTCATTCAAATGCTTTGCAGTGTATTGTGTGTCTGGGTGCGTGTGTCTGTGTATGTGAGTAAGTTTTACTTCAGCAATAGTAATACAGTCAGGGTAGAGAGTTTTACCTCAGCAATAATATTACAGTCATGGTAGGGAGTTTTACCTCAGCAATAGTAATACAGTCAGGGTAGAGAGTTTCACCTCAGCAATAGTAACAGAGTCAGGGTAGAGAGTTTTACCTCAGCAATAATATTACAGTCATGGTAGGGAGTTTTACCTCAGCAATAGTAATGCAGTCAGGGTAGAGAGTTTTACCTCAGCAATAGTAATACAGTCAGGGTAGAGAGTTTGACCTCAGCAATAATAATATAGTCATGGTAAGGAGTTTTACCTCAGCAATAGTAATACAGTCAGGGTAGAGTTTTACCTCAACAATATTAATACAGTAACAATAGAGGTTTACCTCAGCAATAGTAATAAAGACAGGGTAGAGAGTTTTACCTCAGCAATAGTAATACAGTCAGGGTAGAGTTTTACCCCAACAATAGTAATACAGTAACAATAGAGGTTTACCTCAGCAATAGTAATAAAGACAGAGTAGAGAGTTTTACCTCAGCAATAGTAATACAGTCAGGGTAGAGTTTTACTTCAGCAATATTAATACAGTAACAATAGAGTTTTACCTCAGCAATAGTAATAGAGACAGGGTAGAGAGTTTTACCTCAGCAACAGTAATACAGTCAGGGTACAGTTTTACCTCAGCAATAGTGCCCCATACAACACCCACCACTGCAACCTATACTCACTAGTTGGATGGCCCTCGTTACACACCCGGCGCCTGAAGCACTGGTACCACATCCTCTACAAGTCCTTACTAGGCAAAACACCACCTTACCTAAGCTCATTAATATCCATAGCATCACCCACTCTCAACCTGCGCTCGAGCAGGTATATCTCCCTAGTTGCTACAAAAGCCTGCACCTTATTTGGCCGCCTCTCCTTCCAATTCTCCACTGCTAATGATTGAAACAATTTACAAAAATCCCTGAAACTCGAGTCCACCGTCCCCATCATTACTTTTAAGTCATTACTTTCAAATCTACTGACTGACCGCTGCACATGTTGACTCTATCCCCTCTCTTTGCCCGTTTATGCCCTAACACACTCAACAAAGCCTTAACAAATCTTGCACATATTCAACCGCACAGCTGTCATTGTATAATTTGCACATTGCCATTTTCAGCCATGTTCATCACGTTACCTATCCTGGTGTTATTTCTCTCATACTGCCACTTTACATTTCAACTAATCTACCTCTCTTTTTTAGAACATATTTGCACTGAATATACAGTATTTCTATTAGAACCGAATACCATTTATATGTGTAACTGTGTACTTGATTGTTTGTACTCTGTGTGTAACTTCATGTCGCCTTGCACCTTTCGCCTTATCTTGGCCAGGTAGGGTAGAGTTTTACCTCAGCAATAGTAATACAATCAGGGTAGAAGTTGACCTCAGCAATAGTAATACAATCAGGGTAGGGAGTTTTACCTCAGCAATAGTAATACAGTCAGGGTAGAGTTTTACCTCAGTAATAGTAATACAGTCAGGGTAGAGTTTTACCTCAGTAATAGTAATACAGTCAGGGTAGGGAGTTTTACCTCAGTAATAGTAATACAGTCAGGGTAGGGAGTTTTACCTCAGCAACAGTAATACAGTCAGGGTAGAGTTTTACCTCAGTAATAGTAATACAGTCAGGGTAGGGAGTTTTACCTCAGTAATAGTAATACAGTCAGGGTAGAGTTTTACCTCAGCAACAGTAATACAGTCAGGGTAGAATTTTACCTCAGCAACAGTAATACAGTCAGGGTATAATTTTACCTCAGCAATAGTAATACAGTCAGGGTAGGGAGTTTTACCTCAGTAATAGTATTACAATCAGGGTATAGTGTTTTACCTCAGCAATAGTAATACAATCAGGGTATGGAGTTTTACCTGAGCAACAGTAATACAGTCAGGGTAGAGTTTTACCTCAGCAATAGTAATACAGTCAGGCTAGAGAGTTTACCTCAGCAATAGTAATACAATTAGGGTAGAGTTTTACCTCAGCTGTAGTAATACTGTCAGGGTAGAATTTTACCTCAGCAGTAGTAATACAGTCAGGGTAGGGAGTATTACCTCAGCAATAGTAATACAGTCAGGGTAGAGTTTTACCTCAGCAGTAGTAATACAGTCAGGGTAGAGTTTTACCTCAGTAATAGTAATACAGTCAGGGTAGGGAGTTTTACCTCAGTAATAGTAATACAGTCAGGGTAGGGAGTTTTACCTCAGCAACAGTAATACAGTCAGGGTAGAATTTTACCTCAGCAACAGTAATACAGTCAGGGTAGAATTTTACCTCAGCAATAGTAATACAGTCAGGGTAGAGAGTTTTACCTCAGGAATAGTAATACAGTCAGGGTAGGGAGTTTTACCTCAGGAATAGTAATACAGTCAGGGTAAGGAGTTTTACCTCAGTAATAGTATTACAATCAGGGTATAGTGTTTTACCTCAGCAATAGTAATACAGTCAGGGTAGGGAGTTTCACCTCAGCAACAGTAATACAGTCAGGGTAGAGTTTTACCTCAGCAATAGTAATACAGTCAGGCTAGAGAGTTTTACCTCAGCAATAGTAATACAGTCAGGGTAGAGTTTTACCTCAGCAATAGTAATACAGTCAGGGTAGAGTTTTACCTCAGCAATAGTAATAGTCAGGGTAGATTTTTACCTCAGCAATAGTAATACAGTCAGCGTAGAATTTTACCTCAGTAATAGTAATACAGTCAGGGTAGAGTTTTACCTCAGCAATAGTAATACAGTCAGGGTAGATAGTTTTACCTCAGCAAAAATAATACAGTCAGGGTAGGGAGTTTTACCTCAGTAATAGTAATACAGTCAGGGTAGAGTTTTACCTCAGCAATAGTAATACAGTCAGGGTAGAGAGTGTGTAGGATGTGGTTGGACAGCATCAGATGAATGATGGCGTCCTCGTCAACGTGCATCCCAAAATAGTCACTGTATCCACCCGAGAATGACATGTCTTGAAGAGAGAGGGTGAGTGGGAGAGTGACAGAGAAGGTGAGTGGGAGAGAGACAGAGAGGGGGAGAGAGAGAGAGACAGAGAGGGGGAGAGAGAGAGAGGGTGAGTGGGAGAGAGACAGAGAGGGGGAGAGAGAGAGAGATGAAATGGAGATTAGTTCAGTTCACATCGAACTTGTTCAGACAGAACAACAGAGCTTTCACCTTGGCATTTCAGAGACTGAACCAGAGGCCTTATGGACATTAGTCTGGTGCCCTATACACCAGGCAGATGGCCTGACTACTAGGCTGGCTTGCTGTCCGAATACAGTCAGATTCTCAACTTAAAACTGCTTGATTGGATTGCCAATACATAAGCATGTGAAACAAAATAAACAAAGAAAATACATTTGAAATGTTGAATCAATACTGTGTGAAAAGTAAGTTTGTTGTGTGTTGTTTTACCGATGCCGTGATGGTGGTACAACATGGATGAGATGCCGTCAAACCTGAAGCCATCAAACTGATACTCATCCATCCACCACCGCAGGTTTGACAGCAGGAACCGGAGAACCTCCCAGCTAGACAGAGAGAAAAATTATCAGTGACTCATGGTGGCAGCACACTTCAGTCACGTAGGCGAGGCGAACCAGTTGTTGTGTCCAGTCACACGAGTTGTGCTTTCACACCTCAAATCTGTCCTGACAGCAGAAAATGACGGGGTGGCAGGAGACCAAAACAATAGTGGTTATTGCTTTAGTAATGAACATTCACACCATCTTCAAAAACAAAGAAAGGAGCAGGGTTTCATGACCAATCACAACACATTGTCTTCCAGACGACACTGAAGGGAGCTAGACATTTTTTTTTACGACATTGCGTAAATAAAACCAAGCAATTTGTTTCACTTTCACCTGGAAATCTGCAATGCCATAAATTTTGTACCGGTATATCTATGTTGTTTAGACCAGAGGTACCTGGATTGACTAATGACTGTGTGAACAAAGGCTCCTGTAGCAAAGCACAGTCTAAACCAGGGGTTTAAACCAGGGTTAATAAAAGGTTGAATACCCCTTGGTTTAGACTGTGCTCTGCTGAAGGAGCCTTTATTCACACAGTCCCAATATCTGGGGGACCATAAAAAAACGCAGAGGTAATGCTACTACAAGTATGTATTGTGTCGGTTTTGGTAAAGTACTGTTAAAAGTGCATGTACGGAACTTTCTTTCACTTTGTACGGATCAAATTCACCGTGTCCTTTTCAACAATAAGTAGTCCTGCAGTTTTTGTATTTTTCAACAGTTACATAGTGAATGTTTATATATATATATTATTAGTCATTTTGACAGTATGGGGACATACTACCTGATCAATAAATTGCGTCTTGAAATAGACATTAGAATCAGGCAATAGCTTTGCTGGCCAACATTAGGCATTGTTCTTATAATTATATTGATTATGAAGAATCCACTGACTTACAAAAAGTAGCTTTTGTGGAACGTCTATCTTTGTGCTGCAACAGTAAGCGAAAACCATTTAGTCATCTATGAAATAACGTTGTTAGCACATTCCGCTAGTTTTCATAAACACTGTCAGGGGAAACCTGTCCTAGTTCCTTTTGCAAGGAGTTGTGGGACATCACCTCAAAGAAGCACGCATGGTTGCACACTTTGTGAAAGACCGGAAATAGTAGATTATCTAGGCACTTTTGGCATACTAGAATTTGAGACCCAGCCATAGTTAGCTAACATACAGTATAAAGAAAACAACGAAATAGCATGGAAGGTAAGGGTGATAGGAGGATGTATAAATGAAGGGGGGATAGGAAAGAGGGAGCAGCGGAGAGTAAGAGGAAGAGAGTGATGGAGAGAGAGAGAGGAGGGGCTGATTAAAAACAAGGCCTGAAGGCTTTTACCAATCAATGAGCATTCAAGGTCGAGAAGTAAAAGTTAGAAAGGATAGAGAGAGAAATGGAGTGAACGGGAGAAAGGGATGACAGATGAATAATGTAGTAAAGATGAGACTGGTGTGTACATAGACACACACACGTCTGTGTGACCTCTGCTCAGTGTGTGTCAAAATTAGAGGGGCCGTCATGAGCCAGTCCTTGACCACCGACCTGGAATCTCATTATCATATTGGTCATTACTGATGTCTGCCCTGGTTAAGCCCCCGGGTACAGCTGCCGTCACCTGGGCCAAACCAGGAAGTTCTTACCAGGGTTTTATTCATTATCTCATTTTTCAAACCGCAACATGAAACAAGAATTTTTGATACTTAAGTTTCTCCTCATTCGGACCCATTAGCCTCAGATTCACTTCAATTGAAGAACGGGGGTCAGACCGGTGTGTCCCATGCGCCGTGACATGTTACTGATGAGGAGAAACATTCCCCAAACACACACATACTGTACACACACATACTGCTATCACACACACACACACACACACAATACTGTATTTGAGCACACAAATCTATATGCAATACTAAATTAAAAAAATTCAAACATTTCAAAGGACCTTCTAATATTTCACTGCATCGGTGTGTGGGACCCAGGGACTGCTGTCTTTGCACTCTTCTCAATTCAGGTGTAGTCTACAATCTGAAGGCAACATACTGCCAATGGGTCACTGTGACCCAGACCAGAACCACCAATATGCACTGATAACAGAAGGTGTTCAGGTTCAGCCCATTTCCAGAATGAGCAATGACATCAAGTGTATCCAGAATAATGTAAAACACACTTCTGGAGTCTAGTGGAATGTTTCTACCTCCTGAAGCTCAGAAACATGTTCCATCAGTGTAGGGATGGGACGGTATGAAAATTTAATATCATGATTATAGTAACCAAAGATATCACGGTTATCAAATATTATCACGGTTATAAAATATTATCACGGTTATCAAATATTATCACGGTTTTGGTAAAATGAGATGGAAATGTAAAAAAACTGATACACACACATTGAAAACATTTCGACAAGTTTTATACTTGGAAATCAACAAACTACAAATACATTTAGGAGCTTAAACTTTTTATTTTACTATAGTCTACCATTTAGTACTAAAGCCTACTATCCAATGTGATATCATTATGAATTCCCCATAAATTGATGACTGATTATCTTGTTAAAATTAGGCAATAGCTTTACCATCTGCTGAAGTAAACGAAAGGGCTAGTTAACAGGATGATTTTTCACCTATGCTCTGAATTTGACTCTGTAATGGCATATTCATGTAACACATACATTACATTCATTGCTAATCATTTGATTTATTGTGATGGCAAATAGAGCATCATCAATAAACTATATATACTAAAAAATAGTCCTATTTTTGATATTTGGTAGATTACCAGTTGCTGCATTTAATATTTTTTGCCTTATAGGCGTTAACTTACATGGTGGCTTGAATACTGTGCCAGTATACTGTGACTATCTCTGTGGATGGTTCCCATTGCCTGCTGTTTTGAATCTCTCAGATGAAGGAATAGAGTTGACCGTGTGTTAGTGAAGATTTTCTTTTCCGATGTCGCGAGCGACAGATGTGTACTGAGAGTAGCTTGCATTGGAATGCATTGTCTGACTTTGTTGAGGAAGACCAGCACACATATCGTTTGAATTTTTGGATTTGGTTAGAGAGCAATGTCTTTGAATTATATATGCAAGTTATTTATATTCATTATATGAAAAAAATTAACACGTCTAAACGTATCTTATGTTCTATTGTGCCTGCTGCAATTTTATGTGCGCACGATAGACTGTGTTTCTGCTGTGGCATCGCGACCAGCAGTTCAAACAAACTACTGAATAAAAGTAACTCCACGATGCCTGGCTCTTGAGTCGGTAGAAAGAAACGTTCCAAAGTAATACATGGACCCACTACACTTGCGCTAATGAAATGAACGAGAACGTGGAGATTAACTGCTCAATGAGAGTGGGGTGTTACCGTTGCTTTGCGGTAGGCAAAAAATGAGCAATCTAATAGGTACTGATCACAATAATACGTTT
Organism: Umbra pygmaea; assembly: GCA_016801145.1. NCBI lineage: Eukaryota > Metazoa > Chordata > Actinopteri > Esociformes > Umbridae > Umbra > Umbra pygmaea. Next base: position 11,689 of record JACXGM010031377.1, read on the forward strand.
TAGTAAACAAAACTGTAAGGACACAAATAAAATATATTTTCTATATTAGCTACGTATATTAAATATAAACAAGACTCAAACTAATTAAGCTAACTAACGAACAAAGTATGTGTGTTGCTGTGAACTCATGAAGCTCCCGCAACCACCTGGTATTACTGTATCTGGCTGTTGCTAACTAAAATGTTGCACAGAGAAAGCGTTTATGGCTTCTTTCGACAAAATACAATGGAACAAAAATAGCATGACTGCCGCAATTGTTTAAGACCTTAGAAAATGAGATTTAAGACTTAAAGACAGCTTTAGACCGTAAATTCTGGAAAACGATATTACGGCTATTTAAGACTTTAAGGATCTGCGGACACTAATCACATGCAATATTTTATGTCCCTGAAATTATTTCTGTGGTAAAAATAAAAATGTGTAATAAGTTTCCTATGAATTAATACAATACATTATCCCTTAATATTTTGAACATGTTCATTCGTCTTGGCTTAAATCTACTTGCTGTTAAACTTATCATCCGGATACTTTGCGTTAATTACAAGTGAGATAATTAAATATTTCATCTCGAATCAATATTGATTGTCCAATTATTTGCCCAAGTTAGTTTTGGTATTGAAGTAAAAGTTAATACATTCGCTGTATAACAGTGGCTGGTTATCACGAAGATGACAGACTTGACGCGTTTCCCCCTTTTGTCTGGCTGAAAAATCTCCCGAGCGCTGTCACTGCCTTCCGCCTTAAACAAAGTTGCATGCGCGCACCTGCGTCAGACTAATTTTGGCTGGACAGGATTTACCGTGAGTTTTCAAAATCACGGTAATCAAAGATGGTTTTAATGAAAATTAAATTTTAAACGGTAATACTAACCGTACGGACATTTTATTGTGGTTTACCGTGAAACCGGTAATCGTCCCATCCCTACATCAGTGGAATGTTTCTACCTCCTGAAGCCAAGAACATGTTGCATTAGTGTAATGTTTCTACCTCCTGAAGCCAAGAACATGTTGCATTAGTGTAATGTTTCTACCTCCTGAAGCTCAGAAACATGTTGCATTAGTGGAATGTTTCTACCTCCTGAAGCCAAGAACATGTTGCATCAGTGGAATGTTTCTACCTCCTGAAGCTCAGAAACATGTTGAATTAGTGGAATGTTTCTACCTCCTGAAGCTCAGAAACATGTTGAATTAGTGGAATGTTTCATCCTCCTGAAGCTCAGGAACATGTTGAATTAGTGGAATGTTTCTACCTCCTGAAGCTCAGGAACATGTTGCATTAGTGGAATGTTTCTACC
>JACXGM010031379.1:0-12980 GCA_016801145.1 Umbra pygmaea
TCATTGTGCTGCACTTCAACTCAAAATGGCACACACTGCCCCCAAAAGTGAAACACAAGCAACACACTGTTGTCATCGGTAACACACAAGCACTCAAAATTTAACACACCTGTTTCAAATCTGTAATGTGTTGCACCTAATCAGTAATCAGGATATAAAGCCATGTCAAATCCAAATGGCATGTGTGATTGTCACAATGTAGGGCAGGAGAGAAGGAGGAAGTGGAAGTGGAAGAGGAAGAGGAAGAGACAGAGGAAGATGAGGAAGAGACAGAGGAGGAAGAGGAAGAGACAGCAGAGAAGGAAGACACAGAGGAGGAGGGGGAGGAAGAACAGGAGCCATAATTTCCAATGAAATTAGAGCAACAATCATACACCATGTTCTGGTTCATGGAATGAGTATAAGGGAAGCAGGACTATGTGTTCAACCAAATATAAGCAGGTTCTCTGTGGCCTCCATTGTCAGGACATTCAGAGAAGAGAACCGGTAACTGTCCTATCATTTGTAACTCCTTCAACTTACAGTATAGTATGTACAGTCGTTGAACATCTCAGTAAATTACTGTAAAATATCTCAAAAAAATTGGCCCTTTGCTTGCAGTGATATACTTGTATAATAGTATTTTTTTATTGTACATATTTGGTGACATTTCAATGCTTTAGGCCTGTCTGTATAATTCTAACAAGAGGATTTATTTGCTAGAATTTAAAGACTGCCACATGCTGGTGGAAGGAGAGGTATGTTCACAACAGCAGGAGACCATTATTGTTAATATGGTCCTTCATAATAATCTCATTCGTCTGTGTGAAATACAACAGTGAGTTGAGGAAGACAACGTGATTTTTGAAGGAATCAACAGTGTGAGTCTCTCCACAATTGAGCGTGTCCTGAAACGCAACCTGATAAATCTCAAACAAACCTACAGAGTACCATTTCAGAGAAATTCTGAAAGGGTAAAAGAGCTACGATATTAATATGTACAAGTAAATAATCATCTCCAGAGATTATACAGCACTATTGAGTTACTGTGCATCTTTACTGTGTTGAATGTAATGCAGCAAATGTATACAGAGGCATGACGCCTGGAATGCTATGTCATTTACGTTACTTCTAAAATTGATTTTTGTTCATTTCTATAGAGAATGTTTCAACTGGATTCCATGGAGAGGCCTCATAAGTGCCTCTTCTTGGATGAAACTGGCTTCAATCTCACCAAGAGAAGGAAAGGCCGCAACATTATTGGTCAACGTGCCATTGTAGAGTTGCCAGGGAAGCGTGGTGGCAACATAACCATATGTGCTTCATCAGCAGCTACAGGGATATTCACCACCATGTGACTGTAGGGCCTTACAACACTGCCCATCTTATGAGGTTTCTGTATGCTTTACAGGAAGCACTACTGAGACGTAAATAGAGAGGTGATGAGCAGGCAGAGCATCCCATGTATGTGGTCATCTGGGACAATGTGAACTTTGACCGTGGTCCTGAAATGTCTGCCTCCCACCATACTTGCCCTTCCTTAATCCCATTGAATCATTTTTCACAATCTGCATGGAGTTGGAAGGTCTATGACAAAAATCCTTGTGCACAGGACAATCTCATTCAGCCAATGGATGCAGCATGTGACAACATTGGAGTGGAAGCGATTCAAGTTTGGATTCGGCATGCTAAAGGATTCTTTCCCTGTTGTTTAGCAATGGACAAGATTGCCAGTGACGTTGATGATATCCTGTGGCCTGACCGTGCCCAGAGGCATAATGCTGAGGCACAATGATTCCAACACATTGCTTGTAATCGATCAGCTGCATATTTTGTTTGTGACTACATTTATATGTTTGCAGGATTGTGGAAGTACTTCATAATAAATATAATTTTGCCCCTGCTCTGCCCTGAGTGCAGTGTTTTGCATTTATCTCTGTAGTGTGTAATGACTGCTGTGTAGTGTTTATGCATTAGCTGGAAGTGTGTGTTATCTGAAAACAGTGTTTGGTTTTGGGTGAAGATAACATAGTTCTGAAGCAATTGTTTGATATAGCAAGACAAGTCAAAAGTTTTGACAGTGTAGCTTAAGTTTGGTGGTTTGTGTTTAAGGATTTGAGAAAGCGAGAGAAACATTAAAAAAATGAGTTTTAGCAATTCAGAAATACTGTAAGATTTGGATAACATGTTCTTGTAACGTGTCAATGAAGGAGAAGGAAACAGGTAATGTAGATTTAAATTCTTCCAAAGCAAAAGGTCCAGGCTTGACTAAATAAACATAACAGGTAGCGCATGTATGTGGACACAATTACAGGAACAATAATCAACAACCGGGAAACAGAGTACCTGACTTAAATACTCTGGTGATAGGTAGTAATACTGGGCACCTGTGTGCGTAATAAAGAAACATAGAAATGGCTAACACTCTCCCAGAACGTTATAGGAGCCATGACCAGAAAGTACCTGTGTATATAGACACACAATATACATCACCTATATAACGGGCCATGCCCTATAAGAAAACTAAACTAAACAGCCTGGAAACCTAATAACAGACATTCCAGTGTGTGTAAAAGCACAAACCTATAACAGAAAGTAAACAAATAGAAGGAAGAACTGAAAAAACATGCAAAGCACTGAATAAAAACACAAGGGCAACCAAATGAAATAATAAACATAGGAATTAACGAAAACACTGGAAGGAGTCCATATATAGTCCATAAGGTAAAGTCCACGAATAACTGAAAATGCGTACCCTCCCTGGGTAGGACGTTACAGTCCTATGTGTGTCATTGAGGGAAATGTAGTCTGAGTGAAGTTTTATGTAAAACAATTTTGAAACTGTCACATTGTCCCTGAGTGGGATAGTGTGGCAGGTGAACTGAGACATGGTCTCATGGGATTGTACTTACATGTATAGTTTATTGTTGGGTTATTGGTATATGCATAAAATAGTATCCTTGTGTTCCTTAATATTCCAGTCTAAGGCACTGTTGTTTTCTGTTTAGTTATTCCATATTGAGTATGTATATGGAGCTGTGGCACCAAACCCACAGTTCTACTCAGTTTACATCTAATTGCTGATTGCTTTCAGCTGCTATCTGTAGATCCTATTTATGCTCGGGTGACTCTTACGATTATCCACTGATGGTTGTCACTGGTGTATTCTACTGTTTCATTCAGGACGGTATAATGTGAATAATGAGCAAGATTGTGTATAGTTTGAGTCAGGCGTTCGCTCTTTCTGATTAGTTGGGCGTTCTATGCTGCCAAAGAGCATTATACTAGATATGTTTGTTGTGCCTCCTGTTTAGTCAGTTGGGTAATGCGTACGCTCCGTATCAGGTCCACTCTCTAAAGCATATGTATATCTAATCGTAGAACGTTGTGCAACTCACTGTAGTCTGTTGTTATTCCATTTTGTCTGTGTATCCTGGACTGCATTATTACTATTATAAAACAACAAACAAACTATCTGTCTGCCTGGGTCACCCTCTCTCCTTCAACACACCTACCTTGTGGTAGAGAAACTGAAGAAGGCATTTTAATTTAAAAATCACTTTGGGGGATATGTGGTGTGCAACTTTGTTTTTGTGTCCAATATTTAGTTATCCATTAGTCAGCCCCAATGTTTGGTGGACAACACAATTCCTTTCAAAATAATAGGTTTTAAGAAATTGTAGCCTAAAATTACTTTAGTCTTTCCAAATCTACCTGCCTAATGCATTGATCCATTGCTTGACCGAGGAAATAGGATGCTCTATACTATCCCTAAAATAATCCAGCAATGAGCAAATGAAATGCAGTTATTATTCAGAGTAATATAGCCCATCTGAAATCTTAATATTCACAACTTCGCTAAATAAACTGATGAATGATAATCTTCTTAACACTAGGCATAACACATAGGCCAATGTGCCAGTAAACAAAAGAGCTAGCAATGTTCATCTTTCAACATAGCTTTACAGAAGCAGCACAAATATAATAAATGCATTGCTAATCATTTGATTTGTTGAAGGCAAATGTATTGTCAATAAACAACCCTATTCATATGAAGGGGCTATTGATTATATTTAGCTGGCTGCCTGTAGCTAGCAAGTGGATAAGGCTGAAGTTTAGAGAGAGACAGAGAGACAGAGAGACAGAGAGACAGAGAGACAGAGAGACAGAGAGACAGAGAGACACAGAGAGAGAGAGAGAGAGAGAGAGAGAGAGAGAGAGAGAGAGAGAGAGAGAGAGAGAGAGAGAGAGAGAGAGAGAGAGAGAGAACCAGCAGCATAAAGTGATTCACAAAGATGATTCACATGGACAAAAAAAAGCTGATTCAGTACACCCGCTTTACTGGAAATATTACCATAATCATTTATGATTCTCATATCACTATAGTAATTCACTGAATGTAGTGCTTTAGACACAAAACAAAAGAACGTATAAACTATTTCTTGCATTGCTAAGCAGAAAAATATGCTAATTTTACGTTTTTAAAACCAAGGCGGATGTATCCCCCCCAGATACCCCTCGACTACACCTATGGTTTGGACTGTTAACACAAACATTTTTATTGGGGTTTTGGTCAGGGATGAGTATTGTACCGGCTTGATTCTCTGATAAGGGAGACATTTTTGTCTTAAATTAAGGAATGTTTTGGATAATTTTCCTGATGAAATACCCAACAGTGCTAAGTTTAAGCTTCTTGGCAGACAGATTTTGCTCTAAAATCCTGTACACTTGACAGCGTCCATGATGCCATGTTGTATTCTATGTAGGTTCATAAGCATAGGGCCCAGTTCTCAATGAAGTTCCATGACGTGTAACTCCAGGTGTTGATGTTTATGACTTGATGAGAATAGAAGCTCTCTTTTGACAAGACTGTCCAGGACAGGTTGACTCTATACGCTCACAACGTAGTGATCAACACTAGTGATTTGAAGTTCGACACTATTTACTCAGATGTTTTCCAATCGTTCAGTAAATATAATTTTTAGAGTAATTTCACTCATTTGGGTCAGAAATTAACAGTAACATTACATTGATGTGCTAATGTATGCGCCGATCACACATACTGCGTTATTGCTGAATTGCAAAGCAATTTGAAGTATACGTTCACAGACATATTCGGAAACATGCTACTATTGCTGATAAATGATTTGAAAAGAACAAGTTTTTGTATCTATGAAATAATAACAATAGAAACACTTCCGCCAAGCCAGTTTTTTCAATGACTTGATGCATACAATACGTTCGATAAATCCAATGTCTGCAACACACGAGGCCCTGCAACTACTTCTAAAATTCAATTCTGCAAGCATTTTATACTTGAAAATGTATAAAAGGAAATCTGGGAAACCAGGTCAAATGGGCCTGATGCAGCTGATAAAATTAATAATTATGTTGTTATCTATAATTTACAGATGCTATACTTAAATTTGTCAGTAGAGGAGATTTTGGATTATCAGACAGTAGGCTACAAGCACAGACTAATTTGTGTAAATGACTGCTTAACTAATTCTGTGATACTTTCTAAATGTCTTCCAGACAGTCCAGGGCCCGGTTCCCCAAAACGTTCTTATCGCTAAGTAGTTCATAACCTAATAGGTTAACTACTTAGCGATAAGAACGTTTTGGGGAACCGGGCCCTGATAGAATGTCCAACTAGGGTTTATTTTACTATTTTAAGAATTTTACTTGCAGCCATAGCATATAGGCTTGTTTACATTGTGTAGCCATAGCTAATCAAACAGCTGCATAGGTTTGACTTTATTATTTTAAGACATATAGTTGCAACCATAGCCTACAGTATGTTGTAACGTTTCTCAGTTCCTCTTCCCAGAGAACTACATCTTCCCCTTCCTAGATTGCTCAGAACTACAATTCCCATTCCCCAGTTCATCTTCCCTGTGAACTACAGCTTCCCTGGTCTTGCCTCCTGAGAACTACGTTTCCCATAACCCGGACTCAATCACCCAAATTCTGTACACCTGCTCCCACTCAAGCAGTATATATAAGCACACACATGCTCTTGCCTCTTTGCGAGGTATTGTGAGTATTATATCCATATTACTGAGCATTCTAATTCTATATTGTTGTTACGGTCTGACCTCTGCTTTCGTTTTGGATTATTCTGCCTTGGATTTACCTTTGTACCTTTGCTTAATATCTGGGATTGTTATTCTGGCTTGACCCGTGCTTTGTTGACCCTGTCTTGTGTTTTTGGATTATCCCCTGTGCCTTTGCTTTTGGACTTTCATCCTGTTTCTAATAAACTTTGTTCTTTTTTGTAATTTGGGAGTATTCATTACATATATACAGTACATTGCAGATCCAAAGCTAATCACAAAGCTGTATAGGTTTAACTTTATTTTTTTTAAGACATATAATTGCAGCTATAGCCTATAAGCGTATGTACTCTATACTGTACATTGTATAGCTAAAGCTATAGGTTTTATTTTACTATTTTAAGATGTATAGTTGCAGCCATAACTATAGGCCAGGGGTGTGCAATTCATTTACCCAAAGGGCCACATGAGAAACAATAGGCTGAACTAAATACTGCTCAATGTTCATTTAATCCCTTTGTTAAAAAGCCATAAATTGTATGGTTTTGATAAGCTGTGACTGGTAAGAGTAAATGAGTAAAAAATATGATTTACATTTATTTAGTTATTTGTTCTTGTTAAGTGAGATAAATCTAGTCTCTGTTGTGCTTGAACAAGTGTAGTGAAGTCAGGTTGAATGTATGTCTGAAGTGGATATGTGAAGGACAGGTGACAGGTGATTGTCAGTGACAGAGGAGCTGTATCTGGATTTTTTTTTTACTTCACTGAGAATATTTGTTCACATATGTAGGTAGATCCAAAGAGAACCAACATCTTCTGAGCAGGCCTCCTCATGTGTAGAATGCTCTCTTCTTTGAGAGAAGAATAGAAATCAAGCAGTGATACTGACTTAAAGTGCTCTGACAGCACTGTATCTGACTGCAGGTCAATGAGTTCGAGTTGAACATCACTAGGTGCATTATCCACGCTGCAAGTGAAGGGAGAAGAAATCATGTGCATTTCATCCTCAACTGTTTTGGGCCCGGTTCCCCAAAACGTTCTTATCGCTAAGTAGTTCTGAACCTATTCCTTAACCTCTCTCTCAACCTTATGGCATGGTTCCCAACACGTTCGTACGCTAAGTATATCTTCTGTAAGTCACACTTTCGTAAGGCTGGTCTGGACCATTCGTAAGCTCTCTCTTAGCGTTGTTTGAGCTCAAGCCGCTAGTCGCCGCCACTGTGCAGCAGTCTTTAGAAACCAGTGCAGCGCAGTACAAGTCAAACTATGGTATTTTGACATTGTGGCTCAACAATGATTTTATGCACATTTTAAGACTAATAATAAAATATGTTTGCAATGGATACAGGCCTATTTATGAAATTGACTTTATTTGGTATCAGAACTAATATGGTGGTAATTAGCCTAGGCTATTTCGTAATGTCATTAAAGCGTTTAAATTGGCAATCACTTTTGATAATTAAAGTCTGGCAAACAATTTGGCTCTAAATAGCTAAGATCTATAAATTGGTAAGCATGGTGGTGTCCAGTAAGCGACCAACGTTGACAGCGATCCAACATGTCCTTGTATTAAATCAAAGACGGCGTCGGCCGCGGAGCCGTTTAGTCCATGTCCATTTTTTTATTCGGCAAAACTTAAGCCCTTTTGACATTTTGCTTGACGTCCTGTTAAGACCTCGGCGTGCCTGATCCGGAGGCAGCCAACTTCCTTGCTATGTCGCTCCATAGCTCTTTTTGTTGCTGTTGCACAAGTTATTCCGAAAGCTGGAAAACAGTGTCACCTTGTGCAAGCTCACCTCGTCCAGCAAAACGTTAAAAGTTCCTCTGACGAGAAGCTTGGTGCCCTTTTTTTACGTTTCTTCCCCACCGTATTCTCTATCGAACTCTCTCTCTCTGTTCATTGTAGATAGGTTGCTTTTTATTGTAAACATTAACCAATGGCAATCAATACCACATTAAACAGAAGTAACTGCAGCTGCTTGCCAATCAATTCTGATTGTAAAGTACCTTACCATTGATATAAAAATGTATTACATCAAGTCGTTAAACCCACGTCAAGTAGCGGCACAAGTGGCACAACGAGATGAGGAGGGTGGAGGATTAGCGAGGGATACCCAGTTCGTCTACCAGTCACAACATATCGTGTGAACATATTACTGACAATTTGATAATTTAATTAATAGTCTATATTTTACTGATTAAGCATAACTTAAGCATAACTTAAACTATGCTAAAATAAATGTTACTGGAATAATTTGAGGAATGTTTCATTTACATAGAACGTGTTGTCTTTCTTAACGCCGTAAAGCACCTTTGCATGAAGTGAAAAACCGATTCCTGAGCAATTGATGCCAACTAATTCAGCACCTTCACTTGGGACAGCGCCTTTGTAACGTCGAACTTAAGAGGCAGCGTGTTAAGAAGCTTCCTAAGGGACACTTCGTGGAACACACTTAGAAACATAAACAACTTCGGTTAGATATATCTTTTTGAGTCTTCTTAGCGCGCTAAGAGTGAGCGTTATCAGGGAACCGGGCCCTGAAGTCTTGAAATCACAGTGAAAACTCACCATGCAATGTCCCTAACATGAATGAGTACCTGCGGAGGTGATCGGCTCATGTTGTGGCTTCTTTCAATGTTTATATGTGGGTGAGAATGTTACCCTCCAGAGGGTTTTAAAGAAGAAACTGCTACGTTCTCATGAAAGCCTTCACCAGGTTGTACATGTCCTGTACAAGTAGGCCACTGCATTGTAGTTTGGTATTTACTTAATTAATTAGTGCAGTCACATCAACAGCAAATGCAAGATCTGCCATCCAGTGTCCATCTGAGAGATCTGGGATGTCCTTGCCTTTCTTTTCACAAAACTCCAGAATCTCTGCATTCTTGTCCGACACTCTTTTAAGCACCATGTCCAGGCTTAGCCGACAGCTGTGTGGTAGCCTATGTCACCATGTTCAGTTTAATACAATGAAAAAATACCACTTTCAGTTCTTGGTTCATTTCAGTCACTTTGTCTTGCATTACTTTCAAACGCCCAACATTTAACCTTGTCAGATTTAGATAACCATCGGTTGTAACAAATGTCAATTGTTATCTTACTATTCTATAAAAAATATTCTATTCAATAAATGTTGTATATTTATACCTCATTATGTTCTAGGTCTACTTATTCTTACACCGACAAATGGATTAAACTGTTTTAAAGGAGGGAGGATTGTAGTTGGAGCACTGGGGTGTTAAGTGTGACTATGTGGCAATGGAAAATGGTTTACATGGTTCATTGGTCAGGTAGGAGGGCCCCATAGCAGAATTTTACCTAGGGCCCCAGGGAGGTCAGGACCGGCTCTGAGACTGTCAAATATGGCATATAAGTGTTATCTAATAGTGGATGAGACTTGGTGATCGCAAGATTCAACTTCCCGCAATTCTATGATGAATCGAGAATGTTGCTCCTTTTAAACAATTTTCCTAAATGTACGTAGGCTATATGGGCCAACATACATTTGGGACATAGCCACCGGAGGTAGACATGATGAGGCAAAGGCAGCCTCCTCATGATTATGAGTGACAGGTTAAAAGAAGGCACAAGTTGCGCTACCAATTTCTGTCTTTGAGATTCACACTACCAAGGGCTAAAGAGATCAAGCTTTTTATGGTCTGTTTAATCTTTGCCCTCCCTACATTTGGTGTGCAGTATTCTACTTTTCAATTCCATTCAGAAGATCCATCTCTGAGTTCAGTACTTTTCCTGGAAGTCATTTAACTCAACGAAAGCGAACCAGCTTTCTCCACACCAATACCAAAAATGCTTTATGAAACTAAACATGTATGTGCCGCAGTGATGAGTGGTGTTCCTCATCGGGACACATACATGAAAAGCCACTCACGATGACAAAAGCAGCATGTAGGAAGCTGCGGTTGACTTGGTGTGCGGTCAAGTTGATATCGAAGTGTGTGTGCCTGTGTGCGTGTGCTTCTTGACAGCCCAATGACACTGATTACATAGAGCGTTTTGGTAGTTGTTCTTCTTGTTCGCTCTAGTTTTTCACTTGTTTATTAAAGAGGCCAGCAAAAGTGCTATGGCGCAGGGACACAGCGGATTAGGGTTATTTCGGGATGAGTACAATAACAGAAGGAACCAGGGTGTCATTTTGTGAGAGAGAAGTTTATAATGTAGGACTTTAACGGGAGATTTCAAGGCTAGGGGCTGAGCCTTTGGTGTTATTACCCCTGCTAGAAACACTATATCAGGAGATTTTCACCAGAATTTCACAGCTTTTTGTGAGCACCCATAAATATGTTGTGTAGGTTGGTGGAAGACGCTGTGACATAAGCAAGTGTCAGATACTGAGAAAAAGCACATGCCATCAGTCTAACCCAGACACGGCTTAACGTTAACCAAACTCATTTACCAAAGTTGCCAGCTGTTTTTCCCAGTGCTTTGTGTTCACCTCAACTGAATAGAGATTGTGTTTTCCTATTTCCAAGAGGTGCTACTGGTTATAAAGATGCCAGACCGTATGATTGGAAGCAGCAAAAATATGCTGTACTGACTCCCTCCTCACAGCAGATGTTCAGAAGGGACAGGTATCAATTTCCACCAATGGGCTTCTTAATATATATATATTTTTTATATATATAAAAGTATATATATAATAAAACTAAATAAGAACGTTATAATTGTATTCTATGATGAGGGAGACAGTATATCCAATTACAGTTTGGTATTCATTCAGTAAAACAAGGCAATTTAGTTTAATGTTTTCCAGATGAAAATGTCACTTGCTAAGCCTGAAACAGAATTATATTGACATAGTCAGTCAAAAGACAAACATTTGAACAGTCATTAAAACAGTGTCAGCTGAATTCATGTTTGATAGTGCTTTCACTATGGTATGTTACCTCTGGGAAACATACACTGACATGGGGATCTGATGTAATGTAAAGTTGTCTGGAACATTATTAATATTTCTTTACCCAACGTCCATATCCCAATAAAATATGCCTCAGTTTAATTAGAAAATCACTGTTGCATGTGACATTGATGGTAGAACGGTGAAAAATGATGGACCAGTAATAGGAAATTTGAACATGACAGCATCACAACCACCTGATGCACCGGCGCCTTGTACTCCAAACGTGTCACCACCATATGGGATCTTCATTAGCCTCTCTCCCAAACATCAGCCGGAACCAACAAGAACTTAGAGGGGAGGGTACAGTTCTGGAGATATCAGTGCTTACATTCAGGGAGATCAGTGAAACATAATCTTGAACCCACACAGTCCTCAGCCAATAACATGCTGTCACTAACTGCCTCTGTCTTTTCCCTCACTCCAATCACAAGGATTACAGAGTGAACATATTCCTTCGCCAGAAGTGGAACGACCCCAGGCTAGCGTACACAGAGTACCCGGATGGCTCGTTGGACCTGGATCCTTCCATGTTGGACTCCATCTGGAAACCAGACTTGTTCTTTGCCAATGAGAAAGGAGCACATTTCCACGAAGTCACCACAGACAACAAGCTTTTGAGGATATTCAAGAATGGCAATGTCCTCTATTCTATACGGTGAGTGTGAAGAGTAACCATGTCGCTCAATGATCACATCCTAATACATACACCAACCCTAATCCAACATTATAAAACCAACCCATCCCAAAAGAATAGAGCCAAACCTAATCCAACATTATTGCACCAATACTAAGCAAACAGTATATTTCCGATCCAGGTCCAATATAATCGTACAAACAACACCTAACATTATGTCAACCATAACCCAGAATTATAATACCAACCCAAATCCGACATCATAATACCAACTCACAAATGTACGCACATAGGCACACACACACTCACACACATACTCGTGCACACCACATGCTGAACACAAAAACGTTTTCTTACTTTACTCAGGAAAATAGCACAGCAGGAAACCCGAGAGTGAGACGTGTCAGTCATCATCAGCTGATGGCAGCACACCTATCAAGAGTGTAGCCTCATGGTAATTATGCACCTATCAACAGTGTAGTCACATGGAAATTACACACCTATCAACAGTGTAGTCACATGGAAATTACACACCTATCAACAGTGTAGTCACATGGTAATTACGCACCAATAAACAGTGTAGTCACATGGTAATTACGCATCTATCAACAGTGTAGTCACATGGTAATTACGCACCTATCAACAGTGTAGTCACGTGGTAATTACACACCTATCAACAGTGTAGTCACACGGTAATTACACACCTATCAACAGTGTAGTCATATGGTAATACACACCTATCAACAGTGTAGTCACATGGTAATTACGCGCCTATCAACAGTGTAGCAACATTATAAATACGTACCTATCAACAGTTTAGTCACATGGTAATTTTGCACCTATCAACAGTTTAATCACATGGTAATTATGCACCTATCAACAGTGTAATCACATGGTAATTACGCAGCAATCAACAGTGTAGTCACATGGTAATTACGCATCTATCAACAGTGTAGCAACATGGTAATTAGACACCTTTCAACAGTGTAGCAACATGGTAATTAAGCACCTATCAACCGTGTAGCAACATGGTAATTAAGCACCTATCAACCGTGTAGTCACATGGTAATTACACACCTATCAACAGTGTAGTCACATGATGATTACACAACTATCAACAGTGTAGACACATTGTAATTACGCACCTATCAACAGTGTAGTCACATGGTATTTACACACCTATCAACAGTGTAATTACATGGTAATTACATACCTATCAACAGTGTAGTCACATGGTAATTGTACACCTATCAATGGTGTAGCCACATGGTAATTACACACCTATCAACAGTGTAGCCAAATAGTAATTACAAACCTATCAACAGTGTAATCACATGGTAATTATGCACCTATCAACAGTGTAGTCACATGGTAATTACACACCTATCAACA
>JACXGM010031380.1:0-13005 GCA_016801145.1 Umbra pygmaea
GTTAACAGCAGACTGTGACATGATAAAGGGTTAACAGCAGACTGTGACATGATAAAGGGTTAACAGCAGACTGTGACATGATAAAGGGTTAACAGGCCTGGGGTCTCACCGTTGAACTGTCGTTTGACATAACTCTCCAGGTCTTGAAGGATGTGTTCTCTCACTCCAATCTCCACCTCGTCAGGGGCAAAGTCCCCTAGAGAAATACACACATAAATACAATACATGTGAAATTGTAAATATTTATTTGGGTGCACGAGCACCCATTACTACCACAGTGTACAGGTTTAGGATCTATCATTACAGATGCGGTCTACCATTTTGTCCACTGGTTGTAAAACTGCCGCTATTGAAAAATTTAACAGCCCAAAAAAATGTGTACTGTCAAGTATTTATGTTCTATGTCATGAATTGTGCCACACGTCATCAAAAACACCAACATAAAAGTGGAATTTCATAGCTAACCGAGTTATGACATTGATTCTACTTAAGAGATTTTATGCACACAGACAGGACATCACACATTTAAGCTGTTTATCTGTATTAATGGGTCACATGCATTATGCAGAAATGCAGGAACTGTGGATTACATATCATAGCAAAAAGATATAGCCACCACCTAGAACCGCCGGCAGATTGTGTCCTTCCAACTTCTTAAGTCAAAGTGCCCCTAGTCTGGAGCAATGCTCATCATCTAGATTATGTCTGAAGTCTGACTACATCTCACCTGTTTGTACTTATTGATCCACTGGTGCTCTGACATTTTAAATATATTGAAGATATTGTATAATGTGACAGAATGTGTTGAGGGCGATGATGGAAGATATTGTATAATGTGACAGACGGTGTTCAGGGCGTTGATGAAGATATCGTGTGATGTGACAGACGGTGTTCATTCAGGGTGTTGATGAAGATATCGTGTGATGTGACAGACGGTGTTGAGGGTTTTGATGATGATATCGTGTGATGTGACACTTACAGTAGCACTGCTGGCAGACGGTGTTCAGGGTGTTGATGAACGTCTGGGTCATGGAAGGCAGGGGGTCTAACTGCTCCCTCTGGAAATCCTCAGGACAATCCGTCTTCAGGTGCCCATCTCGCTTACACACACTGCACACTACCGTGTGGGACTGACAACAGACACCGCGTTACAACGTGTGTGTGTGTGTGTGTGTGTGTGTGTGTGTGTGTGTGTGTGTGTGTGTGTGTGTGTGTGTGTTTGTGGTGTAATGGTCAACTAGTTTGAAGTAGTGTGATTTTAATGAACAAGGATGTATGTGTAGTCATACCTTGCCGCGGGTAAAGGCCTGTCTATTGAACCCGTAACACAGGGCAGTGACTGCGTCAATCCTGTTGTCTTGCACTTCCTGTTTGGGCAGAGCTTCCTCTTCCTCCTCATCCAAAGACCCGGGAGTGTCAAGGTCTGGCCCCTCCTCATCAGAGAGAAGCTCATCCCCCGAGACCTCATCCAGCGGGAATAGTTCCTCATCCTCTGTGGTGAAGCTGTCAAGGTGGTGTCTAGGATGCTGTTCCTCATCCAATTCTTCATCAGTCTCAACCTCATCCTCCTCCTCCTCATCGGACAGACTGTCCTTCCCCAAGTCCTCCTTCTCCTTCCCTCTGCCATCGTCTGAGTCAGAAGGGCTCCCCTCCTCCTCCTCAATGACACAGTCAAAGTCTGTCTGAAGGCCCACCTCTCCTTTCTCCTTATTGGCTGCCTGGGATTCCAGGCTGAGATTGCTCAGCTCTGACTGGACACTTCTCATACCACTTGGGGCCTCATGGAGGGGCCCTGGCTTGTGATTAGCTACTCGTTGCCTTGGAGTCTTGTGATTGGCTGAGAGTACACTGAGGGGCAGAGCGAAGTACTTGTACGTGTTTTTGAGGCAGTGGAGTATGTACTCATACATCTGCTGGCTACTCAATGAACGAGCCACATTCCTCTTCACAGAAAACGGATCTGAGAACAAAAGATTGGATAACCTGAGATTGACACTAATGATATGAAGAAACAGGTAATTAATCATGGATGTTAGAATGAAAACAAAGGTGTTGGGTTAGTGGTCTAAGCTCAACTGCGGAGCGCACACGCGCCCTGTTAACGGGATATTTGAGACCCAGCTCGGCCGTCTGTGCCCTTCTGCTCTGCCTCCCCCTAAACACTCTTCTCCCTAGTGTCTGCTTCCTACTGTTGTTTCAATAATAATAATAATAATAATAATAAAGTGAAAAACAATGGTCTTACATTCTAAATGGTTTGCCTACCACCTAGTAATTCTAACAAGAGTCTAAAATGTCTACAAACCTTCCACAGCTATGCGTTTCTTAGGCCAGTCCTTGGCCTCACGTGACAAAACGAGGTTGGTCCGCACACTGATGACACACTCTGCCATGTTGAACCCCAGCGAATAGAACCGCAGCATCTCCACCCACAACAGCCCCACAGCAGGAGTAGAAGGGGACTGGAATACCAGCGGAGACTGCAGAGACACAATCAGTACGTAAACCTCAGTGGTCAGAATGTTACTGGTTCGATTCCTGGCTGTACCAAATGTCGCTGTGTCCTCGGGCAAGGCACTTTATCCCAAGTTGCTCAAGGGGAATGTGTATTGACTAAGTCGCTCTGGATAAAAGCTTCATCTAAATTTCTAAAATAAAAATTTAAGTGCCTTGCTCAAAGGCACATCAGCATTTGGCCCACTCAGGAATTGAACCAACAATCTTCCAATTATAAGTTAATTATGTTGCAATTCACTTTAATGTCTGGATTTCATCCTTATTTCCACCCAGAAATAATGGGAAATTAATGCTTCCCACTTTATTTTAGTGATCAGTGTTGTTACTGTGTGAGGTTACATTGTCCTTAATGAGACCGTGACGTCAGTGTTGTTACTGTGTGAGGTTACCTTGTCCTTAATGAGACAGTGATGTCAGTGTTGTTACTGTGTGAGGTTACCTTGTCCTAATGAGACAGTGATGTCAGTGTTGTTACTGTGTGAGGTTACCTTGTCCTAATGAGACAGTGATGTCAGTGTTGTTACTGTGTGAGGTTACCTTGTCCTAATGAGACCGTGACGTCAGTGTTGTTACTGTGTGAGGTTACCTTGTCCTAATGAGACCGTGACGTCAGTGTTGTTACTGTGTGAGGTTACCTTGTCCTAATGAGACAGTGATGTCAGTGTTGTTACTGTGTGAGGTTACCTTGTCCTAATGAGACAGTGATGTCAGTGTTGTTACTGTGTGAGGTTACCTTGCCCTTCTTCTCTGGTGTGACTGAGGAATCCTTGGACAGAGGATGATGAACCCAGTGGACAAAGCCATTGTCTATGGAAGTCAGACTGAACTCAGCCAGTCTACAGATGGAAAAGTCCTTGATCTGAGGCACAATATTTCACATCAGATTGGTCAAAAGACTAAAAAACACTTTGCATGGTTTTCATGTGAAACAAAATAAGCTTTTTTGCATATGGAAAAAGTATGGGACATTTCATTTGGGCTCTGGTTATCTAAATGCAGCCTCATTAGTCGTTACACAATCACACATGTGTGTTTATCACTGCCCTTTGCATTTGAAATGCCAGAATTCCCATGGCAAAACAATGCATTATCACTAAAAGACATTTCAGGAAATTTAATCAGGAACCATTTGTTTATACACGATCTTCGTTGCTGTGACCTTGATTTTATTGCTGCAGATGTTGAACTTGCATTTGAGTATTTCACTTCTGTTTTTCCCTCGTTAGAAGGTATGCATGCTCCATATGCATAGGAAAATAAAGGTAAGAAATAGCTCAAATCCATGTTTACATCTGAACCAGCTGATGCACTTCATAAAAGAAAAACAACCTTCAGCTTGCATTGGCAAACTTTTAGAAATCTGACTAATCGTGAGAAAAGACTAATCGTGAGAAAAGACTAATCGTGAGAAAAGACTAATCGTGAGAAAAGACTAATCGTGAGAAAAGACTAATCGTGAGAAAAGACTAATCGTGAGAAAAGACTAATCGTGAGGGAAACCTGGACACATTTAGAAAAAACAGCAAAGACAAAGAACAAAGGTTTGACATCAGTGCCTCAGATTATTTTGGGTTATGTGCCTATTATTAAAGAAAATGCAATGGTTGATGCTTTTGATCGGCACTTCATATCAGCAGGCAACATTTTTTATAAACTCGCTAAGCCAAAGCAAAATAAAAGTAGAATAAAGGATATTGGATGGATACACTGATGAGCAATGAGGATGGATACACTGATGAAACAATAGGGTTCAATTACAGTTGTTCTGAAAAGACAGTGGCCCTCATTTATGAAACACGCAAAGAAACCAGCAAAGATCTGAGCACAGAAATCATCTTACGATGAGACTCACGTGTGATTCACGAAAGGTTTGTATTTCTCCAATTCCAGCATAAGAATAAACAGGTGTTGATAAATCAACAGTTGAAATCAATCGCAATTTAACTATCACATCCACATATTTTCACGGTTTAGAGGCCTCACCCTTAGAATAAGCGACATCAGGCAAAGAAAAGGAATTTCTCTGAGTTAGAAATAGAGACGCTAAGGTCTCAGGTGCAGGCCAACCGCTTGGTTTTAAAATTAGGCATTAATGGATAAAAAAATGCAGTGTGGACTGAGGTTACTGCTACAGTCATTGAAAGCAATAAACGAGAACCTGAAGTGCATTTCAAATGAATTAATTATTTTCACTAAACAACATTATATTTTTCTTACCCAAGATAGCACTTACTATATTAGAAGCTCAGAATTAGATCCTGTCTCCTTCGTAGAGCCCCAAATGGTGACTGTTGTGGCCACGAAGCTTCATTGAATGGCACACTGTTCTCCAGCGCATTATTGTGGAAAACCCTGCATGCCATAATAATTTCAGGCCTGCTCTGGGGTGTATTAGCACTCCCATAGTTAGAATTTTGGCCAACCCTCCCTTTCTGTTGCCTTCAGTGCTTGAAGACATATTTAATAAACAGTATGGGAGTAATCTAAACTGTAATGATGTTTAAACAATCTGTCACAAATCCTTTTATTAGTGACTCGTTGAATTGTTTTGTTAATTTAATCAAATTTCATTATAACTCAGCCCAATATTTAGCCCAATACTCAAACAAGAACGGCTGTTTGTTTTACATTCTAAATTAAATATATCAAGTGGCTCCTGTAGCATAAAAAAGACATGTTTAATGTAATAATTGATCCAGCTATAAAGAATTAATTCGATCTTTATTTGTCTAATGCCAATATTGGGGTACCAGACACGTCACCAGACTTTCAAAACTCTCGGGGCTCAGACTACCCGTGGCTGGGGGGATTGCTTGTGTTACATTAGCTATATTAAAAAATCCATATCACCATCATGTCGTTCTTTGGAAAATATTTAGCCTATAGATGTCCTACTGATATGGAATGGCACATATTCTCCTCACAGTGTTTCTCTCAACTCATCAGATCCAAATTTAAATTGTACAGCAAATAGAGAGATCTAGAAAGGATCAACTTTTTAGACTTTACCATATATAAAAATGTTGATATTTTTGGAAACTATAACCTCAAACTATAATCTAGCCACATAGTATAACACACTTTTATGGGCAGACAGTAATAATCATAGACACTGCACACAGAATATACCAGTTGGTCAAATCCTTAGACTTACAACGAAACTGCAGTTACAAATACTGTTTGTTTTATTATCTGAGAACTGCGAACAAATACAAAATTCATAGTTTTATTAATTGTACATGGAATTCAACAGCCGTTATTATTGATCATGAAACATTTGCTATATGCACAGCAGATTTTGTTTTGACCTTAAAAAAATTAAACCATTTTTGAAATATTATAGAGAGCATCGGAATTTGAACAGTATGGCTAAACCCTTTAACAAAGCTAGTGGCTCAGCAGATTTCAATTTGATATAAATAATAAAATAAAAGTATTTCATAGTAAAAAAACTCATTGGGTTAGTGCTGCTAGGGGCACTATTCAGTATGATCATACAGTACGAGTGTATAAATGTGTCATGCTTTTTCCATACACTATTGCGCACATTGCTTAAATGGTCGGAATCCTAATGAGTTTGTTTAAATTGCATTACATATATGCCTTCCTAAAAATGGTCAGATGAATACTGTAGATGGCACCCAGATTGACATAAAAGCCCACCCGAAAAATAGTACAGTAGGCTATATGAACCAAACAGCATGCCACTCAATTTACTGGTGATAATAAGCGGAAAATATGCTTCAGAATATGATTGCATAAGGTTGGAATACAATTTATTCAGCAGGACAAATATCATGGCATTTATTTAGGCAAAATTATGATAATAATTAATAATAATTTGTTCAGCTTATATAGCGCTTTGCAAGAACCCAAAGCGCTTTACACAGTGATGGGGAAAGCCCACCTCATCCACCACCAATGTGTAGCACCCACCTGGGTGATGCACGGCAGGCATTTTGCGCCAGAACGCTCACCACACATCAGCTATCAGGTGGAGTGATGAGTAGATATGCCAATTAGGAAGGAGGGGGATTATTAGGTGGCCGTGATTGAAGTGAGGCCTGGTTGGGAATTTGGCCATGACACCGGGGTTAACACCCCTACTCTTACGATAAGTGATGCTATTTCGGATTAGATGGCTATTATTGTTTGTTGAAAATATTTATTTGAAGAACAGCATATTTCTCAATGCAATACACTTATCTTTAGCGGAGATTTACTTTTTACTAGTGAAGCGACCTTCTGTCAAGCTCGGATATTTGGGTTGTGTTGTACATTTAATGAATCTCTTTTTAGCTTATAATGTTCCTGCAGGTAATTAGGGGTGTGTTGATAGGCAAATCGTAGAGACTGTGCACCAACACTGACGCTAAGAACAAGAGATATCTATCAACTGGGATTTCCTACCAGTGTGCATAAAACGGTCATAGGATCGTTTTATTAATCCCCCTTTTTTTCCATAGGCACATTCTTAATTCTCTTCATAACTACAAATGTAGGATTTTTAAATGCAAGCTTGATAATATATACCAACACTAGTTAGTGATTCTTTCCCACACTGTAACCGACCTCTCAGTTGTTCACAATGTCAAATTGTGACTGTAAATATTTAGAACCACACTACAATTTGCCCAGCTGAAGCAAAGAGACGGCTGTCCCATACTGTAATGTTAAAAAATAACTTTTGGGCTTGCTGAAAGATGTCACTGCAATTAGCTTCACAACCGAAATTTGGAGATCAGACATCCCATGTCTCTATTAAGTCTGACAGCACAGTAGGTAGATGCAATTTTTCCATTACGTAGCATTATAGGGATCTCATAGTCATAAGTGTTGCATTATTATATAGTATCTCCATAATCAACAACAGGTAAAGGTGTTGATTGAACAATTAGCTTCCTGGTAGCAATAAGATTTTTCTATGAAAAAAGCCCACTTCTAAGTTTCACAAGCTCCATTAGATGAAAAGCACTTTGATGTAAAGCACTTTGAGCTGCATTCCTTGTATGAAAGGTGCTATATTAATAAAAAATGTTTTTATTATTAATATTATTATTATTATTAAAGATCACTGTCTATCCAAATAATTGTTCATTCACATGAATGAACCCAGAATAAACGATTCTGCATTGATATTCCGCATTTTAAACAGGATGACATCTAAAAAATCTCAAATTTTCAAAAATTATTCAAAGGTCGTATAATTGAAGACTTTATTAATTTAACGTCATAAATGAGCAAATCATATTACAAGTTGAAAAAATCCTCAAGATACATCCCATTCATTTAATTCGCTGTGACGTACTTTTAGTGCAAATATCGCACGCTATGAACGTTTTTATTTTTTCAAACTCTGCACCCCCATGTGCACTATACCTGGTGGCGTGCTAAATGGCATGTTTCTTACACAAGATAATTACAGTCATTATTTTTATTCTGTAGTGTTGTTATAGACCAGCTATTCCCAAAGTCGGGTACGAAATTAAAATTGTGGCTCAACATATATTTCAAAATTCAAATGGGCCTGTACATTTAAGTGATGTTTCCTAGCCTGAATAGCCAGTCTCACTGGCAAAAATAATCAACTAGTGTCTGGATAAATAACAACATGAATTCATATATCAAATAATTGGCATCCAACCAGATAAATTATATTTTTGAGTACTTGAAAAAAGACCTTCAGGAGGTAAATCAAATTATACAAACTGGACAAGTACCATATATGTAACGCTGAAGTACAAATAACGAATAATATTAGTGTCAAATACAAACAATATACATATATATCATGTTTTATTTTTCAAAAGTAAATGGAATAAATTCCACGCTTTGAAATCACACGACTGCAGTGTCAAGTGAACAATTTTTAAACAATTTAGGGATAAACACGACCTTCTGTACAAACTTTATAATGGATGACACAATGAGACGAGTTCATTTTTCCAAGGTAATATACAGAACAAAGGTTTGAGTCTCGTTTATACCACATATGCAAACAACATAAGCAAACAATTTATTTACTAGTAGAAATTAGTGTTTGAAGTTATATTCACTTGCTTAATTAATTAATTGATGATAAACGTATCCCAGGGCTCTACGCTAACTTTTTTCCCAAGGAGTAGATGTACTCCTAAAAAACTGTCGGAGCACACAAAGAAATTTAGGAGCGCATTGAAAAATGTTCAACACAGAATTTATACTTTTTCTTTTTCCCAGTGTTTCTTCCACATTTGTCTCACTTTGACTGCACTGCATTGTCACAGAAAACTACTGCAATTGGCGCATCTTCGGTTCGGCACACACGTGATCCGCGGATTGATTTCTGAAAAAAAAAGTTGTAAGCATGTTCAGTCCGCTCAAAGCATGGTCATGGTGAGCAGAGGAACGGAGAAGCTTGAACGCCCCGCGTCATTTAAATCCCTTGTATGGGAGCATTTTGGCTTCCCTGTTAAATATGATGAAGTGTGTAGGCACTGTGGCACAAGAAAGCCATATGACAGTGGAAACACATCAAGCATGGCAACGCATTTGAAGCGACATCACCCCGGTGTTTCACTGACAGGAGTGAAACCGAAAGCTGCAAAACAACCGCTTATCACCGTGGCATTTAAGCAATTAATCAGACCGGGCTAAAGCCATCACTAACGCTATCGGTGTGTTTATAGGGCAGACATGAGGCCATATTCGGTTGTGCAAAAGGAGAACTTTAAACACATGCTGAAGTGTTTGAGCCACGTTACGACATCCCATCGCATACGGGACATACTAAAACGCTTAATGTGAAAATGCTTACCAGGGTTTTAATGTACCTAAACAATGGTCAATCATCACCAAATTTCTCATGGCCATATCTTGTCCTGAACACTTAATGACGAGGAAAAGGCTTAACGTGATTTAATGTAGCCTACCTAAACAACGATCAATATTAACCACATTTCTCTCTCATATTGCTCATCATAACCACAGAAAATGACAAAAACAACTATCCGAAATTCCAATTATTATGGGCGTTATCTGACGTTAAGCCTTTCTGCTTCATTAAAGCCTATTGTAAATAAAATGCTTAACATGAATTAATGTACCTAAACAACAATCAATAATAATCACATTTCTCTCTCGTTTTTTTCCCCATATTGTTAATAAACAAAACGACATCTTATGTTTATTTGTCTTGTATTTTTTTGCTGATACGAAAAATTATCCGATCCGTGACTCTGATCCGAGGAACGATCCGATCCGTGAGTTTTTTATCCGTTGCACCCCTACCTGTATGCATACGATTACTAGACACAGGCTACTCTAGAGGATTGGGGTCTTTTACATTAGGCCTATTATATCCCGTATATCAGACAGAAAATGCCCATATATGGTTATGGAATATTTGACTGACCAGATATCAGAAATCAATATGCATTTTAGAACTAATTATTACTAACTCAGGTTATTGGTTCTCTTGCTTGTCATCTAAGAATTAACAAACTTCTAATCTCCAGGCATGCTGTTAAATAAATAATATATATGTAAAACAAATAGCATTTCAAAATGAAGCTTGACAATTATTTATATTTTTAGTTCACTCAGAAATGTTTGGCTACGCTACCTTGCAAAATTCCATTATTATTGTAACTTGACACTTGTAGACAGAATTTCAAGAACAGATGTGGAAGTAAAATATGGGAGTGAAATGAATGCGGAAAAGGTAGGCTAGAGACGGAGCTTACAAAGTGAATGTCTATTGGCTATGCAGGAGAGAAAATGTAAGTCTGACGTTTGGAAAGCATTTAACTTAGTTGTTAAAACCACTGGTGAATCCACTGAAAATGTAAAATGCAGAACATGCCAAACATTTTTTTTAAATATGAAGGCAAGTCTATGCAGCAAGTATGCTGTTTGCAAGGGCACACACTTTATACAACACATTGTTGCATCTTGTCTTAAAGTAACTACATGCCTTTGTAGACATTTTAATTGATTGAAGCAAATAATTTTCTGTCCTACAAAATGCAGTGAAATGACTTCATGTCAAAAAGAAATACTTAATTGGTTTGACAGCTTTTGTTGTTAGTCTAGCTTGAATTTAAACCCAGTCTGTTCATGCAGCAAGCTCAGAGATTATGTTGTAAATTGTATAATAATGATAGTATTTGTTATAGTTTATTATTTAATGGTTTATGAGCACACTGTAGCTTTAGCAATGGCTGGGCTTATTTAATTTCTGTGACGTTTGGCCCTGGTGACAACTCTAGTATGTATAAATAACTGACAAGGTCAGTTACCACTCATTTTGCTCTTTATACATCGGCCGTATCAAATGGCATTCAGGTACTATCAGCTCACTGAGTGAAATAGTCTCACCACGGATTCTTTAGAAGAGTGGGCTCGAAAGGACACACAGAACTCTGAAATGTTGGGTTGTATTAGCGGAGTTTAGCCTCACATTGCTTTTTGCTCAAGGTTTGTGTCTGTACTGAGTTTTCATGCTGGTGAGAGAGAAGCCACTCTCATATGTATGTGGTCAAAAAACTGCATTTTAACAGAACAAATTACCACCGCAGCCTGTATATAGTTGTTCTTCCTTTAACTTTATTGTACAAGCATTATATACTTGTCCTCAGTTGGTTTAATTTCATTAGTCTAGTGAATGTCCTTTGTCATGTACTCAATAAACACAAAATTATAGTTTCTATTTGGATGCCAATAATTTGATATTTGACATTGTGTTGTTATTTATCCAGACACAAGTTGGTGATTATTTCTGTCGGTGAGACTATTAGATTAAAATGGTTTTACGATTCTTAAAGGAATCTGTTTTGCACCGGAACCAATCAAGTAATATTTTCTAAAGAATTCCCTTAGGATTTTTATATGGTTAAAAAACTACATTAACCCTAACAATTTGAATACAAAAAGATTTGATAACTACAAATTTCCGCCCATTTTTTCTCTGCATAATAAGTTATTTTTATTTATTTATTTTTGATAAATTGTGTTAACTGTAAAATTTAAATATGATTTGTACCATCAATGTTGTGTAATGTGTAGTGATGTCCGTGTGTATGATGTGTAATGTGTAGTGATGTCTGTGTGTATGATGTATAATGTGATATCATAAACTGTATTGTTACAAAACAGATTATAGGACATCAGGAAGAATAGCTTTTCGCATATGCTGAAGCTAATGGGGATCCAAACAAAACAAACAAAAAAACAAGAGAGAACTAAGAAATGTGTGTCACAGGTGTGCTAAATGCTGCCTCGTTAGCTGGTACAGAGTCCCACAGGTGTTCTCACCTCGTTTCCCAAGTAGGCCGGCAGGATGGGCCGTTTCCTCTGCTGGAGGAAGTAGATGGCCATCAGGGCCAGGACGTAGGAAGGAAGGCCTCCCTCTTCTGCGTGGTCAATATGACAGATCTAACAACAGAGACACTTTAACTTGTTGATAGTTACTGGAATGAGATGCCGGATATAAAACACCAAGCATCAGAACGAAGACTGGGAAACATCTCCTGCCTATCTGGCAGGTGGATAATTAATTTACTCACCTGCGCCCAGTGTCTGAAGCCCAGAACCAGGGGCAGTAGGACAGGTTGCTGGTTGGTCAGTTCAGACAGGTAGGAGGTGGTCAAGCAGGCGCTGTCGTTTCCTGCGCTCACCTTACACACCAGTCCACTGGGAGGGAACAACAAACTGTCACACTGACGCTCCTTACAGAACCAAAAACAAGGTCTAATGAAGTCTTACTTCCTGTTCCGCTGACCAGGGATGTTGTAGAAGAGCTGGGCGATATGGAAAAAATCTCGATATTGTTGACCAAATACCTTAATATCGATATTGCAGCAATATTGTAGGGTTGAAAATTGGTGCTTACAAAGAAATATTTACACAATGAGATTTTTGATGAATAATCATTGATGTGTATGTAATAACTAAGTGGGGTAAAGGCAAATCATAAAAAAGCTAAAACAGTCTGGTAAGTTCTGAAAATTACATCTCTTTACTGTATTGCAGCCATTAAAACCAGGAAAAGATAACACTTTTGTCATATCACAATATTACGATATCCAAAATCTAAGACAATAATCAGTCTAATATCACGATATCACGATAATATCGATATATTGCCCAGCCCTATGTTGTAGCGGAAGTAACTGACCTGTTTTTGTCTTTACAGATTACCACAGGCACCCTGGCATGGAAATCAGCCTCCACATCCACGTACAGGCCTGGAAATAACAGACATGTCTACATTCACAATGCTAACGCTAACCATTTAGTGTTGATTCACTCAGAATCTAGCTAGTGTTGATTCACTCAGAATCTAGCTAGTGTTGATTCACTCAGAATCTAGCTAGTGTTGATTCACTCAGAATCTAGCTAGTGTTGATTCACTCAGAATCTAGCTAGTGTTGATTCACTTAGAATCTAGCTAGTGTTGATTCACTCAGAATCTAGCTAGTGTTGATTCACTCAGAATCTAGCTAGTGT
>JACXGM010031381.1:0-12956 GCA_016801145.1 Umbra pygmaea
CACACACACACACACACACACACACACACACACAGGGCAGGGATACTGGTGTAATTTGGGTGATGCTTTAAGGAAAACATTAACTTTACATCCAGCAAGAAACAGGAAAGTGCAGGAATTTAGTAATAGATGGACAATAACTCCCTTAAACTCTCTTGAGTGAGGTCTCCATTAACAAACCAGTGCAACCAGCTTTTTAACACCACAGATGCAAGGACTGAGCTGATAATGCGCATTCCTCATATAACACTTGAGTATTGTTGTATTCTGTATTAGTTCATGAGTAAAGACTAACTCTCGCCAGGGGCGTGGCATGAAAATTTGGGCACCTGTACATGAGCAGTCTCTAAGGCCCCTCCCCTGTTCTAAGGCCTCTCCCCTCCAGATGTTAGGACCCTATTTACTTAGTACCCCCTTTCCCCCAGGACCTACAGCATTGTCTCTCACCCTCTATTTCAGTTTTGTCCCACTGCTTCAAACATTAAACAAATGCTAAATTTACCACAAAATAATGTAACTACAAATATACATTTTGGGAAGGATACAAGACTTTGGACTACATTGGACTACAAAAGAATACATTCTGTCTTTTTCCTACATTACTTCACAATATTCACTAGCCACATTTTACACCCTACGTGAGCTGTTTCTATTTTAAGATTGCAATGGGACAGTAGATAAGGACAGTCAAAATGAGGACCAAAATTGATGCATTTCAATACGATCATGGCAAAAGCATCTGGTTTCTAATTAGATAAAAGTTTGAGGTGAGAGTGCCTCTTAAAATTACTTTTGGAAATATGAATACTTCATGTCTCTTCACAAGTCCATTGGCGTGTTCACAAGACGTTGTTGTTAGCTTTATTTTAGGTCTTATTTCTGTCTTCCTGATCAGAATGGTTACTTGAGGCACTTTCTGACAAACACAAATGCACAAGCTTTGCATGACATTCTGAATACCAGATGAGGACACGCAAATGCACGGCTTTCACCTACACATATCGTCACTTCCTTACAGCTTTCATGGTTGATTAGACTTTTTGTAGAGAAGAGGACCAAGCCTTTTTCATGAGAGACAAAAACCCATGGGCAAACATTCTTTTATTTGTTATATTTGGTCTTGGTACTGTAAAATCAAGGGCAAATAATTTAAGAAGTAACTTGATCAGAATTACAACAGTGTGGCCACAGGGTCAATACTCTAAACCAATACTGAGAAACTTTGCTACAGTATGGCTGGTATGATTCATTGCCAAATAGAGGATTTGTAACACTAGAAAGTTTATACAGTACTGCAACGATCAGATCTCAGAATACTTCAATCTGGAACTCCCAGTCTACAGTAAACAGAAAGCCTTCAATAGGGTTGCAAAATGCCTGAAATCTTCACCATGTTTCCAGATCTTCTGGTTGAATCCAGATTACCTGCGAAGGAGAGATCCAGAGGTGTGAAGGAGTTCATTAGTACTGGGAACAAGAAGGAAGTTGTAATTTACAGCACAGGGAGGGCAGAACTTCGAGGGACCTGTGTCGTCCACTTGGCCTTATTTAAGATATGATTTTATTTAAAAGATTAAATTAATTTAATATATGCTGTTTTATGGTTTACTGTATATCATGATTTAGTATAGCAGGCGGTAAAAAACAACAACACATGTAACAGTTCAGTGGTTAGGGAGTCAGAGTTAGTAGTCTGAAAGATTGTAGGTTCAAATCGCGATGGTGCCAAATTACATTGTGTCCATGAGCAAGGCACTTTACCTTAAGTTTCTCCATGGGGGTTTCCCTAAACTAACTGTAAGTCATTCTGGATAAGAGTACCTGCTAAATGACTAAAATGTATGAAACTGGAGTGAATTATTTTTTCCCCTCATTTATCTCCCCTCCCAATTGCTGTTGTCCAATTTCCCACAAACCCTGCCTTGTCGGCATCTCCCCAACTCGCTGGACAGATGTGGGATGGTGAAGGGCGATTGCCGATTCTTTTCGCACAGCTCATCCGACACGGAAGCCTTTATACAGATCATGTGTGGGATGATACACTCACCAACTATGCTTCCATTTTTAGGCGCCAAATCTGCACACAAGGAGTCTCTGGAGAAAAAAACGTGACAAGGTAGATATCTGATCTATCTAACCCAAATCACAGGCAATGCTGTATTCCAATTTGCACTCATCATGCTGAAAGTTTTGGTCAAAGTCGGAGAAGCTGTAGCCAGGCTCGAACCACTGACACTCATAACGTAGCTAACGTGACACTCAGTGGAAAATGCGTTCACTGAAAGCCACTTACTGAACACCGTCAGACTGGCTGATAAAATCTCCCAGGACTCTTCCCATGTGCTGCATGGGGAGTACCAACTCCTCCCTTCTGGGAGGCGCTATAGGGTCCCACACTGCAGAAAGAACAAATATAAACACTCATTTGTTCCCCTGTCAATACCTCTGCTTAATCAACACAGGAGGGCAAAGAAGTGACAGTGCCCCCCCCCACACTTTCACTTAATCCACTTTCACTTAATGTATATATGTATCGCTATTTAAAACCAACACTCTTGCAGGGCAGTGCCCCCCTCATATTAATTACGTATTTATCTATTTATGCTTTTTATCGATGCCTTTTTGATTGTGGTGTTGTGATTGTTGAAGCTTGTATTGCAAGACAAATTTCCGTGTACACGGATAATAAAGTGCTATCTATCTATCTATCTATCTATCTATCTATCTATCTATCTATCTATCTATCTATCTATCTATCTAGCTTGACCTGCAATGCAGCTACTTAGCCACGCCATGTGGACCCCTCAAAACAAGGTGCACACCTGAATATAACAACTAGTAAAACTCACACACAGTAGAACCACTAAACACTGTGCAAACTAGAGTAACTTGTAGGCATAAACTATTTTGGATGGGTTAGGACAGTCTTAGCATGATTTAAAATCGTAACCAAATAAAAAGATGGAGAGGTGGAATATATGTGTCTGTGATTTTATGTGTGTGTGTATTTGTGTGTGTGTGAGCGCAATTTCATTCCATTATAACAGTGGTTCTCAAACCTCTCCTCTGGGACCCCCAGACGTGACACAGTTAAACTGTAGCCCTGAACATCAGATCAGGTTCACTTATAAACAACATGTTGATTAGTAAATAAATTGAATCAGGTGTGCTAGCTCAGGGGTAGCTCAAATACATGGACTGGCTTACTTGATAACTTGTAGGCATAAACTAGAATCACGTCACTAAAAACATACAACCACTAAACAAATGAACATGGAAGATGGATGAATCTGGATTTTACAGGGAAATAATGACAAAATGTCAGATAAATTGTAAATAGTGTTTAGATTGAGTTTAGCTTATTTTTGCCAACTTGGTGAATGAGACTAAACTACATTTCAAACAGGGTTGGGGAATAGAAGTGTTTGGGTTGGGTTAGGACAGTCTTAGCATGATTTAAAATCGTAACCAAATAAAAAGATGGAGAGGTGGAATATATGTGTCTGTGATTTTATGTGTGTGTGTATTTGTGTGTGTGTGAGTGCAATTAAATAAATTGAATCAGGTGTGCTAGCTCAGGGGTAGTTCAAATACATGGACTGGCTTGGGGTCCCCGAGGAGAGGTTTGAGAACCACTGCATTATACTGTAACAATGTTTCTTAAATCAACTAGACATGACAACATTGCTTAAACACTTCTTTGGCAAATTCCAAGTACTTATGTAAAGTGGTGTACTTTAACTACAGACACACTCAAATGTTGAGCTTTGCATGTATTTTACTGAATGGGTGGTATTTAATGTAAGCATGTGTTATTCCTTGTAATGTCACCAAACTTTGTGATGGGATTTGAGAGAGTCAGGCACCATCAGTCAGGACAGATCCACTTTTGAAGAACAAAATTAAGCTGCATGAAAATCACCAGTTGGATACATTTGGATATTCTAAAGGTATAGACACAAACATAAAATTATTTAAAATGTTTAACCCTCCTCATTCCTCAGTACACAAAGCTAACAAATGCAATTGTTTCATAACGACCATAAGATGAATCATTCAGATGAATCATTTTGTTTAAGGACCCATAATGAGTATTTAAAAATATTTTGACAAGTAGTTTTTGCATTGCATAATAGATATACAGCTCTGGAAGAAATGTAAAGATCACTGAATAATCAGCAATTTTTCTGGTTTTACTATTGATAGGTATGAGTTTGGGTAAAATTACATTTTTGTCTCATTCCATAAACTACTAACAACATTTCTCCAAAATTAAATTAGTAGCTACAACTATATTTTAATTCAGAGCATTTAGTTGCAGAAAATGACAAGTAGGGAAAATAACAAAAAAAATTGCAGTGTTGTCAGAACTCTAATAACGCAAAGAAAACAAGTTCACATTCATTTTTAAACAACACAACTTATGAAGAAGTATTCAGAAATCAATAATTGGTAGTATAATATTGATAATTGTATAATAATATCTGTCTTTCATGCATCTTGGCATGCTCTCCACCAGTCTTTCACATTGATGTTGGGTGTCTTTATGCCACTCCAGGCACACATATTCAAGCAGCTGGTATTTGTTTGATGGCTTCTGACCATCCATCTTCCTC
This sequence comes from Umbra pygmaea, assembly GCA_016801145.1. Taxonomy (NCBI): domain Eukaryota; kingdom Metazoa; phylum Chordata; class Actinopteri; order Esociformes; family Umbridae; genus Umbra; species Umbra pygmaea. The sequence goes on from JACXGM010031381.1 coordinate 4,617, forward strand.
TTGATCACATTCCAGAAGTCTCTTTATTTTTTAATAATAATATATTCTGTATATATGTTGAGTGTTAAAAACATATTTCATAAGTCCAAAGTTAGGTGAAGTAAAAATTGTAGCTAACCTCTAGTTAATGGCCCCTGGATGTGCAGCTTTTTGTGTTTGTGTTCTACAGAAAATATGGAGCTGAGGGTCTCTCTTCTTCTACCGGTTCTTATTCTGCCAAGTAAGAGCTCACAGATTGTGAAAATGTGCATAAAGCATGTGTGCATATGTGAAAATGTCTTACTGACACAACAACTGTGTTTTCAGGCTTGTACCCACTGTCCAGCTGTCTTCATGAGTATCACTATGTGGAAATATCCATGAACTGGACTGAAGCACAGACTTACTGCAGACAGAAGTACACTGACCTGGCAACTATAAGCAATATGGAGGATTTGAACAGAATTACAACAGTTATTGGTTCTAGTGACTACACCAAATTGGTCTGGATTGGGCTTTATGACGACATCAACATCTGGAAGTGGTCCCTGAACAACAGTGACTTCAACAATGACAAAACTGAGTATAGTAACTGGTTAATAGATCAACCAGATTTCTATGGTGCTAATCAGAACTGTGTTCGGATCGACAGCCATGGGCAATGGGACGACAGAAGCTGTGCAGAAGAATATTATCCTGTTTGTTATGATGGTAAGGAATCAGATTTTCATTACTTTGTTGTTGGGGGGTGGCATGTAGTCTAGTGTTTAAAGCATCTAACTTGCTACTGAAATGTAACTAGATCATTGAGGCAACAAGGTATAAATGTTTGTACTGAAAAAGTGAATTGCTCCTAACTGCGCTCAGGTTTGTTAATGACAATGTATTCTCAGTCGGTTACTTCTGTAAAAAAATGTTTAGTTACAGGGCTTATAGAAAATTGTCATACCGGTTTGAAGTATGGTAGTAAATTTTTTGTCTTACAGCTTGAAATTTAAAACCCATTAAAAATATATTTTTTGTTCCAGCTTTATTTATACTTTCTAGTAATATAAAAAGGCAACAGTTCGGAAACTAGAATAACAGAGTTGGAAAATTGATCAGTCCCCTGATTTAATACTTCGTAGAGCCACCTTTTGCTTTAATTACATCCTCTAATCTGTTTGGAAGTGTCTCTATAAGCTTTGCGCACCCTGAATTTTTATTTCCATATTCTTCCTTACAGAATTGTTCTAGTTCATAAAAAATTGTGGTAAGCGCCTATTGACTGCTGTCTTCAAGTCCATCCAGACATTTTCTATTGGATTTTGGTCATGGCTCTGACTTCACCTTGTGACTTGGCCACTCAAGGTCGTTCACCTTCCTATTTTTAAGTCACTGCATAGTTGTTTTGGCGTGTGTTTAGGGTCATTGTCATGCTGGAAGTTGAACCACCTGTCCATCTTCAGCTGTCTAGCAGAGGTATGCATGTTTTCCACAAGAAATTGGGTGTACTTTGGCGGTATCCATTTTCCCTTCAATCCTGACCAATTGCCCAGTTCACGCTGAAGAGAAACAACTCCAAAAAACAAGGCACTTTTCACTTCTTAATAATGCTCTGAACGGTACTCAAAGCCTTTAAAATTATTTTTATCCTTCTCCTAACTTGTGCCTTTCCACATCTTTGTCACAGAGCCCTTTTGAAAGCACCTTTCCACCCATGTATTCTTTGCGCTGCCATAAACTACAAGTAATGGACTCATCATGGAACAGATTGTTTTCTTTTGAAGTAATCAAAACCACTACAATTGATGTCAGGTGGGGGGAAATAAGCATGGTGTATGACCTGGAATGTGACTGGTTATACCTAAGCAAGTTCATAATGGTCACTCTAAGGGACTGGTCACTAATCTAAACTAGGTATTTCACTAATTACATTTTAAAGGGGAACACCACCAAATATGTATATTTTGTCAATGTTCCTAAATCGTTTAAGTAGTTATAATAGAATACGTTGGATACAACTTTGTGAAAAAATAATCATTTGCGTGAAAAACAAATGTTCTTTCACAAAAAAAAATCTGGAAGCCCAATTACTTTTCCTACATAAAATATACATTTTGTATGATAAATGTCAACTGTGTGGCGCTTGCTCTACCCCATTCTCCATGACTAAGAGAGTTGACTGATGAGGGAAACTGTCAAAAACGTACTTGATGATTTAGAAACAGACAAATTATAGATATTTTGTAAATGTTATTTTCACTTTGATGTCAAGGGTCATACGTTGTGTAAATACAGCTGGCAAAAGTTAGATTTAATTTTGAGTAATTTCCAGGGTGTAATGTGACAAAAGGTAAGTATTTTGACATGGTAAGATTATTTTCTACACGCACTGCAGCTCTATTTTAACCATTAAATGCTTTTCTAGTTTACTGTAGCTAACTACGACATTCCAACAAGCATGATGGGACATACAGTGGTCTATATTGTGATAATGACGGTAGAGAATAAACATTATGTATTTATTTACCATTATTCCATCTGGCAAGTTGACTGAGAACATCGTCATTTGCAACTGGGGAGAAGTGGGGGGAGGGAAGAGGATGAATAAGTCAATTGAAAGCTGTGGATTACCTTTTTTTAACGTCCCACCTGAAAGACGGCACCCTACGCAGGTCACCAACCGTGGCAGTGGCAGTAAAAAAATGTAGGTACTCTCTGAAAATAGGTTTCCGGTGATCAACACAAACATGAATGCATAAAAAAATGGTTTGTGTCAAAAAAATGTGTGTCATCACACTGAACACAGGAAATCTAAATTGTGTTGCTGTAAGACAATAATTTTTGCACATGTACTGCTGCAGAATATGTTCAAGTCTGAACAATGCTTTTCAGGAAAAGCTCTATCTTGTAACACTGCAGGAAGTCATAATATGCCTAAAAATATGTTTTTAAAAAAAGAAAAGAAGTATGGTCTAACAAGTAGAGCGAATTTTGGAAGGGGTGGTAACAGGCTTACCTGGATAAAATAAGATACAGTAACTTTTATTACTTTACCAACTGTACATACAGTAACAAATACCTAAATCGAGTAACTTGTTTGTTATCTCTGCTTTGTGAAAGCGATTACTTACAGATACATCCTGGTACAAACATTTTTTAACTGGACTGAAGCCCAGAGCTACTGCAGGAATACATACACAGACCTGGCCACAGTAAAGAGCCAAACAGACAACCAGAAGATCCAGAGTTTGGTTACATCTTCCTATGCATGGATCGGTCTCCACAGAGTTCCCTGGCGTTGGTCCGACCAGAGCCCCTTTTCATTCAGTCTCTGGTATCCAGACCAACCTAATAACTATGGGAACAGTCAATACTGTGTCGGTGTGAACAAAGGCTTGTATAATGATTGGGAATGCAGCGATGAACTGTATTTTGTCTGTCATCGAGGTGAGTTCATTCTCTTTGTAGTGAACTGTATTTTGTCTGTCATCGAGTTGAGTTCCTTCTCTTTGTAGTGAACTGTATTTTGTCTGTCATCGAGTTGAGTTCCTTCTCTTTGTAGTGAACTGTATTTTGTCTGTCATCGAGGTGAGTTCCTTCTCTTTGTAGTGAACTTTATTTTGTCTGTCATCGAGGTGAGTTCCTTCTCTTTGTAGTGAACTGTATTTTGTCTGCCATCGAGGTGAGTTCCTTCTCTTTGTAGTGAACTGTATTTTGTCTGTCATCGAGGTGAGTTCCTTCTCTTTGTAGTGAACTGTATTTTGTCTGCCATCGAGGTGAGTTCCTTCTCTTTGTAGTGAACTGTATTTTGTCTGTCATCGAGGTGAGTTCCTTCTCTTTGTAGTGAACTGTATTTTGTCTGTCATCGAGGTGAGTTCCTTCTCTTCGTAGACATCATGTCATGGTTTGCGTGTTTGTCCAGTAACATTTTATTTTGATCTCAGAAGGTGAAAAGTTGTCAAAGAGACCTGAAGAATGTCACTTCATTTTTTTCCTAATTTTCCTTATTAGTCCTGTACGTAATTTGCTCTGTACTACTCTCTTGGCGAAATTGTATGTGCATATGTGTTGGTGTGCACTGTTTATGTGGATCTGATCACATTTTTACAACGTTAAATTGTATTACATTATGTTGGTATACACCTCCAGAAATAACATGGTCTTGTAGAAGCATGTTCCTTATATAATATTGATTATTATTATATATCAGTCTGATTGATCACACCTGTCACCAAGGTCAAACAGGTCAAACTAAACTGAAAATCTAAATGAAATAGAAAGGTAAAGTTCTCACGTGTGTTCATGGATGGATTCAGTGACGTGGAGACGGACGGTTAGGATGAAGGTCCGCTCTGCTGCTGACATGACCGATCCACACCTTCAACAGAAGGTTTTACAGCAGGTATGGAACAGAGAGAGTTGAATAGACAGAGTGTTGGAAGGAAAGAGAGAGACAGAAACTAAAGGACAACATCTGAGAGTAATCCAAGTTTTCACTCTACCCCAGCTTCATGCTGAATTGATGGCACAAGGACTGCCTGATATGAACCTGTACTGGGCTGAGACAGGTGAAACAGTATTCCAGGAAGATGAAGAAAAAGGTAAATTGTCTGTTCTTTTCTCCACTGTTTGACCTTGTGAGAGATGTGTCAGTAGCCTCCACCATAGATGGAAACCAGATCTAAGGTAATTCTAGAACAGTGTTTCTCAAACTTTTTTCAATATTTTACACCCTTTGAATGTACCCCCTTTATTAAGCCAAGTACCCCTTGACCAGCGCAAAACCTTCTTGGTAGAAAGAAATTCTAAATAAAGAGCTACAATACAACACCAGCAGTAATAGATTCACTAAACAACAACCTTTTTTTAAACAAAGACATTTAAATGCTTAGAATCCATCACTTAATTCATTCATTATTATAGTATAATTATTTTAGGAATTATGCATGACATATTTTTTATTAGCATTTTTGCAAACATTTCATGTACCTACTGCAGTACTCTAAAGTACCCCTAGGGGTAAACGTACCCCCATTTGAGAAACACTGTTCTAGAAGACCACATTCTGGAACCCCACACAGTTTGTTTCTAAGAGTGTAGTTGTTCAGCTCTTGTCTCTGCCAATATAATTTAAACAAACACATTTTAATTTGCATGTGTGTCCTAGGTTTCTGTGGATTAGTCTGAGATCCAGGGTATGGGTTAACACTTCTGACTGGCTAACTCCTTCCATCTCTCTGCTGAGTCTGACTGCTCCACTGCACACATTACATTTTTGTCAATCACCATCGAACGTGACGAGGACACCCAGACCAAATAGCAAATTTTGTGGTCGTAGTGACAAGTCGAAAAAGACATTAAACATCTACATGATTTATTTTAAGATAGCTTGCTGACTGTAGAAGTTGATTTGAAAACAATGCAGATGATTATTGTTACCTGAATGGCATATGTATATTCTTTTTGGTGATAGATCTTAGTAAAACATTGACTTAAATGTATAAAAAATCATCTCCGAGATGTAAATGTGACATAAAGGAGATCTCATCTTCAATTTTGCTTTGCTATGGGAGGGTAGACATGAAAGACCTTTGTTGAGCCCAAATGTGTCCATGTCAAGTTTAGTTTAACTTTATTTTACCAGGTTTACATTGTTTTTGGTTTCATATCTAATGTTTTCCTTTTGCTTTTCAAAGTTTTTATTTTGTCTATAAAATATTATTTGTAATTTAATATTAAAACATATATTTTCATGTTGTCTGATGAAAAACGTATACAGTAACCTCCAACATATGTAACATCTTAAATGACTGGGTGACTAGGTGATCGAACTCTATAATACCGTGGATATACAGAATAATTTTAAAATGTAATGTTCTGGTGTATTTCTGGCTTATTTATCCAATATTTTCACTGTTTATGTTCAAGCTTTTCCTGTTTTCTTCACCTTTGTATCTAAATGTTTGTGTATTTGTGCATACAGTTTGTAGTTTTATAATTATGATTAGTTTGATTATCAAAACAGGACTAACCTAAATGATTGTAATCTCAGTTTGAATAAATAAAAAATAACATTAAGAATCTCAACAGTTAAACTGATGAACACAATTGCAATACTTAAAATGTGTCTCATCCTCCTAACGTCACAGTCACTATTAACAGACAGCCATCTGGATTGGCTTTTAAGACAGAAAAATAACAGGTATTATAGACAAATACCAGCCAAGTTTTAGCTTGGAGTTATTGCATAATTACAGGTACTTGGATGGTTCCATTTGGAGGGAATCATGTCCATCAAGATCTAAATTAGTTTGTATTTTCTAAAGCTTCTCTAAAGAAGCACTAAAGGAACTAATTTTGTAAAGAATTCTTAATATGGAATGGCTGCAACAACAGTTCAACCCTTACAGAAGTGTAGATAGCATAGTGTCACCATAAACATTTTAGTGCTTTTTGTTAAAAACAGACGTTGACTGAGGCTTGTCCTGTACCAACACTGTTTGTAGAATTGTTGGAAGACAAGACAACCACACTTCTTTGGGATGCAGGTGAAAGAAAGGGAGCTCCAGATTTCAGTCAGGCTTCTGTAGGACAGAATGAAAGTCTTAACATTTACAAGCTGTGTCTCAATGTGAAGGCTGCATCCTGCAAAGGTCGCATTTGAAGGCTGATTTTGAGTGTTTGAAGGCTGATTGCGTCACAGCAGTGCTACGAAGGCTGTGTCAGTTCAAACACTGCACCGTTTCAAGGGCCACATTTCAAGGCCGATTGCGTCACAGCAGTACTTTACAGGATGTCTCAATTCAAGCTCGGCACCCTTCGAAGGCCCCATACACCGCGTCATTCAAATGCGACGCCAAATGCACCCATGATTATCTCGGGCAAATGAAGGATACAAAAATGGACACTTCACAGCCTATTCTTCCCCAGAATTCATAGCTCATCGGTGATGACGCAATTGTATTCAAAGAAAATAGCTGGTGTTAATAGCGTGGGGTCCGAGGAATTCATATATAAATGTAATTTTTTCTTTGTTTTTTATTTTCATGCTTCAACTGTGTGAAAACATTACAGGGTTAAAACTTGTCAACCCATTGGACCTGCCTTTCGCTTTGCTTCATCCTGGAGCTGTATTCTGCTATCAACACTAAGGATGTCATAAGTTTGGTATTATGATAAAACCTTCAAAACAGAAGGCCCGAGTGTCAACACATATCAAAGTGTATTATTCCTCCAGTAACATAAATCAAATAAAAATGAAAGTCAGGCTCCATAGTTACTTGACATTTCACAAATGTTATGTACTGTATGATGGCAGCTCTTCTCTCGCACTGTTTGCTATGCGGTAATTGGGAACACCTGGTGGCTCAATTGGTTATTCAATGACGGCTACATTCGTAGCCTCCGAACGCCATGTAGGCTGCATTTTTGCATTTTTCGAAGTCTGCAGCCTTTGAAGAATGTAGCCTTCACTTTGAGACACAGCTAAAGTGTGGGATTGTATGCACCAAATATTTATGTAGTTAAAATACTAGGACATAAATGTGTAGTAGAGTGGTCATAGAGTGATCATAGAGTGGTCATAGAGTGATCATAGAGTGATCATAGAGTGATCATAGAGTGATCATAGAGTGATCATAGAGTGATCATAGAGTGGTCATAGAGTGATCATAGAGTGATCATAGAGTGATCATAGAGTGGTCATAGAGTGGTCATAGAGTGATCATAGAGTGGTCATAGAGTGATCATAGAGTGATCATAGAGTGATCATAGAGTGATCATAGAGTGGTCATAGAGTGATCATAGAGTGATCATAGAGTGGTCATAGAGTGATCATAGAGTGATCATAGAGTGATCATAGAGTGGTCATAGAGTGATCATAGCTTGAGATGCACTTAGAGAGATGATTTGAGTGGATTCGTATTATTTTACGTGCAGGACTGGACTAAGCAGGGACTAGGGAGACAGGCCTGTACAGGGGGCTCAAATCCGCATTGCCGAGGGTTTAAGAGATAGGAGCTTAAACTCTGGCATGAGTTTTTGAAATCTAAACCATTGTCCTTATACCACGTATTCAGATAAACACTTTGATACCATATTTACGATTGTCAGGTTTGACAGTATACCTTTGGCAGAAATAATAACATGGACACAAGTACTTCAGAAATAATAACACTGACACAATGGCCCTCATTTATCAAACGTGCGTAGAAACCAGTGTAGATTTGAGCGCAGAAATCATCTTACGACGAGACCCACGTGTGATTTACAAAACTTTCGTATCACTCCAATTCCAGCGTACGAATGAGCGGCTGTTGATAAATCAGACGGTTGAAAACCATCGTAATTTACATAACACGCCCACAAATATGCATT
>JACXGM010031382.1:0-12980 GCA_016801145.1 Umbra pygmaea
TGCACTATATTTTATATGTTCGTTCAATCTGTTTTATTTCTTAAACTGTACTATTTTTCTAACTGTTTTTCACTTTTATTTTAAATGCTTTAATTTTATCTGTTTTAAATTTTTGTGTTTTCCTGTTTATGTAAAGCACATTGAATTGCCATTGTGTATGAAATGTGCTATATAAATAAACTTGCCTTGCCTTGCCTACTTTTTAAAGTTTGTGATCACGATGAATTTTCTTGATTTCAACAAAAACATACTTGAGATTAGTCAGAGCAAATATTGCTATAAAAAGGACATGAAGACATTGTCAGAGTAAGAAATAATAATTTTTATCTAAATTATGACTTTGTACTTCAAATGTTGCCTTCTTCAAAATAGCGACTTTTTGCAGCAATCAATACCTTTCTAGCCGTCAATTTTTCTGGGAGATCTGATGGTCCCCAAGACCCTAAACTGCCTCTATTGTGCTAACTGCTGCAAAAGGTGGCTATTTTGATGAACGCAACATTTGCAGTACAAAGTCATAATTTAGATTAAAATCATTATTTCTTACTCTGACAATGTCATCATGTTCTGTTTATGTTATAACTTTGTTAGGGAGATACACATACCAATCTTTTCAGTGATATACTTTGTTTGTGGCTATGACCTTTCTATGTGTATTGTAGTTTAACGGGCACATTCTCCATTCATTCATCCATTCACACCTGCACTTACTAATATGAAATAGATGCTCAAAAGGTGTTACCAAATATGGCTGTCAAGTGAACAGACTTGGCCTAAAAGGACAGTCAACAGGCCTTCAGCAAGGAAACTATTGCTTACATCATCATCTAGAGACTCAACAAAAGGCTGAAGTTCCTTGACACTCTGCAGTCTCTGTCTGTACAGACGCAGAAACCTAGGGACAAACTCATCTAGGCGGTCAAAAAATAGCTGCTTCAGGTTCATGGAGACTATCCGCCTGAATTCGGCTTCAATCTACATACAAACCAAGGACAAACATGGAGACAAAATATTAATATGAAAACAGAATCTAATCAAAAGCAAAATGTAATACAAGTCACTTTAATAATACATCAAGTAGATATAACACTAACATGCTCTGTGAACAAAGCAGGCCACCTGGCTTTGAGGTCCCTGACCAATGGCTCCTCCCCAATGATCTCCTATCTCCTCAGAGAAAAGGTGCTGTCCATAAGGGCATCAACTTTCTTCCAGTCCACATTCCTTTTCATCATTTCACTCTCTAAATTGTGTCTGTCTAGTTCAAGAATTTCAAGGCTTCTATTCTGAGGGTGTTCAGGCAGAAAATTCACCTCTGACCTCATCGCCTTCTTTGCTCTTCTGGTATCCACTGATGTTGACCTCCCCCTTTTATGCACAGAGAGCTCCACAGACCCGGCAATGTACAATTGTTTTCTGAAATTCCCCATTTTAAAGTATATGCTGTATCTCCAAGCATACCACCCAGATGTTGAGCCAGCCTCTTTCAAGCATGGAAATTTGTCCACCAATGCTTTTGCAACAATGGCACACTCTCTGTGGGTTGGGTGGGTCTTTATGGCAAATATTACCTCTGCCAAACTATCAAGAATGTCAGTAGACATTGATCTAGGCACGTCTAAGAGAGAGCCATCTCTGAAATATGCATCATTGTCACGCTTGAGTCTCAACTCTGTCAGTGGGGAACTTTGAAATGACAAAAGAATCTGGCAAAAATCCACTACGTCTGGGAGTTGAGTCTCGAGAGGAGGTTGATTGCAAGCTAGCAGTGTCCAGTGTGGAATCAGAGACCTGGTCATCATTCGAGGGCTCTTGTTCATTTGAGGGCTCTGGGACATGCTTCTGGAAAATCCTCAAAGTAGCTCTTTCTTCTGGAAGGTCGGACATGCTGGTCAAATTGCACAACTCATTTCCAAAACGTGGGTCTTCAAACTGCACAATCAGCGTTGCATACAAACTTAGTTCTCTCTTCAGTATGTTGATGAATGCATGAAGTGTTTCCGGAACACTTTCAATTTGAAGTCTTCTAATGTCATCTGGTGCAAGGATTAGACGAAACAGCATAGTTCCTAGAGTCATGACACAGAGAGACAAAACCAACAGGTTTCAAGATCAAAATAAGCATGCATGTAGGATGTTCAATATGCATCAACAGGCAAAACTATGACTGATATCGGCACTAATCTACCAAGAGCAAATTATTACAAAGTTAATGAGTGTAACAGCTAGAACAGCCAAAGAATAAAAAATAAAATTGGAAGACAGACAACACATTGTGTGTGAATACTGACAGGTTCACAGCTCTGAATATTAATCAATAAAGGAGACTTAACAACAAATTAATATGTACCTTACTTAAGTAGAAAAGCTTTCGCAGAAACAAAATGTTGTCCTTGGATGGTGTATAATGACAGCGGAGTGTAGTCATTCAGATCCTGAGGGTCAACAATGGAGATGTTCAAGGTCTCATTACTGCACAGTTCATAGCATCTGAGGTAGTCAATATACCAGGCTGTGAAACATTCAACAATGACACTTTCTGTGACACAACCAGTATTTTTACTATTTTATCAAAGTCAGGAAGCCCACATGTATGTCCAGAAGATACAACCATGCCCTCAGAATATTTAGTGCCATGTAAAATCACACTTGAGGTAAGACGAACAGATTTCACTCTGTTGTATTTCTGTTGAATGGCGGTCTTCACAGAAAACTCCAAAAGTTCTGGTGAAATATTTGTGACATTCACCACCTCCAAGTCAAGTTTGAAAACACTTGGCATTCTAAGATGGTAGGCAAGGAGAAGCTGATGGTGTGTGGATAGAGTGAGCAGAATGTTCTTGAAATTGTTCACATCTCGCACAACCTTCTTGAAGTATCTATGTTTAGCTTCAAAGTGGATAGTCCAAAAGTCAACCAAAGGGCCGAAAACACCTGACAAGGTGGACATAATGCTCTATGAAATGGGGTTTTGGTTTCAACATGTAGTCAGGAAAAACCTCCAGGAGTAAGCTCCTATGGTCAGATATTTTGGACTCCAAATAGCACAACGATTCTTCAGTAAATTTGGGGCTACACAAGATCTCAACAATGTCTTTCAATTCCAGGAGAATGCCCCATGCTTTGTTATGTTCAGGGACTAAATGGCCGATTTTGAATGGTAGCAACCGAAGCAGAGTCCAATTCTCATGGCCGTTGCCACCAACGGTTCCTCTGACAAGAGAACTCTTGGTTATTTTATGAGGTTTGTTAAGTTTATCAACAAATCTGTAAGGAAATGTACGAATTGCATCATTCAATTCTTCCAGTGTGAAAAATGTACATGAAATGAAATCCTTTATACAAAGAGCTAGCTCCTCTCGGACTATCCCCTCAAACAAGTTGTGCAAGATATCTGGAGGGAATCCTTTTGCAGTTTGAAAATAACATAATCTGTCCAATGGACAAGCTCGCTTTAAACCATCAACACTTTTCAAATGCTAATTTTGTTGCAGTTCAGACACACAGTTATCAATGGACTCTTGGGTTCTGAGGGTAAACTTTCCACTTTTCACTTTTAGCAAAACCTGCAGATCTTGCCTCCATTGAAACATTCTTGGAAGCCAGCTAGTGAAGATTGTCAGCGGAAGATTGTCAGCGGAAACATACAGAATTGTGCCAGTTAAACTCACTCCTAGTTTCCGAACAAAAAGTCCATGATTTTCAAGAAACGCAATATCTTTGATCAGAAGCTCAAGAATCCTTTCATATCCAAAGGTGATGATGTCTTTCCTACAACACAATGTTGCAAGATAGATAGATGAAAGAGAGGACCTATACTGAAAAGGTAGATTAACAATCACCCAATACACACCACAAACTTTGTATTCATTTTTGGCAGTACCTAAGGGGTTACATACCTCGGAATCATCAATGAACAACCCAAGAGCAATGTGAAATTCCTCACCAGACAGCAATTCATTCTCTTTTTGATTCAAACTATCATAAAATGATCCATACTGGCTTGCTTGTGAACCTGAGCTATGATGTTGTAGAACTTTCTCTCTTCACGCTGCCGGCTTGTCCACATAGCGCATTTTTCAAGCTTTGAAGCTCCATTCCTCCACCTTGACTGGAACGGTCCTTTAGGTTTAGCGGTGATCTACCACCCTCCTCACTCTAATAAGGATTTTATTCAGCATTTTACAGAGTTTGTCGGCAATATTGCCACAAACTATGACCGCTTTCTATTGGTGGGTGATTTTAATATCCATGTGTGCTGCCCCTCAAATCCCTTGGCCCAGGAGTTTATTAATCTAATTGCTGTTTTTATTCTATCACAGTGGATCAAAAACTCCACCCATATCCAGGGCCACACATTGGATCTCGTATTATCCTATGGACTTGATATCACTGACATTGTTTTTTCAGACTCAGTGCTTTCTGATCATAAACCGATTTTATTCTCTCTGTCCCTCCCAGAGCTCTCCCAGCTCACTAGTGCACCCATTACATTGTCACGGTTCTACTCCTCACAGTTTAGCACCAATTTCGATCTGTGCTTTACTGAACTCTGCTCACAGTTGCACCTAGAACAACCATTGCGATGTGGATGTAGACCAACATCTCAGCCTTTTAAACTCTGCTTGGCTTAGGGTTATAAATATAACTGCTCCCCTTAAGCCTTTCAAATGCAAACCAAAATCTCAAACGTGGCATAACTCTGACACTCGTCACCAAAGACAAGTCTGTAGAAAGGCAGAACGCAAATGGAAACGGGACAGGCTACAGGTCTCATTCCAGTTGTTCAAAGACTCTCTTACTGCATACCAGAATGCTGCAAAGGCTGCAAAAGCAGCTTATTTTTCAAATCTAATTGAATCTAATCACTGAATGTTTTCAGTCATTCAATCTGTTATAAACCCTCCTGTTAACACATTGTCTATTGCATCAGAGGCTCTTGTGAAGACTTCCTAAGATATTTTATTAACAAAATCACTAAACTACGACTTAGTGTCTGTCCTAATTCATATATCCCTCCGATCTCTACACCTATTGCTGGCTTTTGGGAGGTTTTTGATCCTATCAACCTCGAGTCACTGAAGGACATGACTGTCAAGCTCAAACCATCACTCTGTCCTATTGATATTATCCACCCGAGATATTAAAACTTGTAATTGAATCAGCTGGGCCAGGTATGGTTTCTTTTATCAACAAGAGTCTCAAATCAGGCTCTGTTCCTGCCAATCTTAAAGTGGCCACAGTCACACCTCTACTTAAGAAGTCTTAACTAGATCCCTCTGTTTTAATAAATGTCTGACCCATTTCTGTTTTACCTTTCATTTCCAAACTATTAGAGAAAACTGTGTTAAATCAACTCCAACATTTTTTGTCAAACAAAAGTATTTTTGAGGTCTTTCAATCTGGTTTTAGGTCTGCCCACAGCACTGAGTCCGCTCTCCTGAGAGTGCTAAATGACATTTATCTCTTTACTGATTCCGGAGTTCTCAGTAAAGATGGGCAACTTCTCCAGCTCTATGACACCCCTCACATGTGGGCTTCCGCAGGGCTCCATCTTGGCCCCTTCTTTATTTTCTCTCTATATGCTACCTCTGGGCTCCATCCTAAGGAAACATGGTGTTTCTTTTCATTTTTATGCAGATGACACCCAAATTTACATTCCTATTAAGAGAAACAATCCTTCAGCGCTGAACTCTCTTCTGCTATGCTTAGAAGAGGTCAAATAATGGTTAGCCCAAAAATTCCTCTTCCTAAACGAAGAGAAGACTGAGGATATTGTCACTTAAGTTTTTGAAACGACAAGTTTGCACACGATACTGTAGGTCTTAATGGTAAATTCACATTATTTCGTAAGATCTTTCGCATAGTAAAGATAAAACTCAAACTATACTGAAATGTTAGACAGTAGAAAAAGTTAAAAGTTTACTTACGCCAACAGTTCTTGCTTCACACGCTCGATCCTTCGACAGAGGAGACAAGGTTGACTAGCATGGTCTGCGCATGTGCAAAATGACATATCGAGCTGAACCAGAGGGTGAACTTCAACTTCAATTTGAGAGTACAAGAAAAACTCAGTTGTGTCAGCTGTGCATTAGAATTTAAGAGCAAAAACACAGATATTTGTGTTATCTCAACAAATGTATTGAAAACTTTTGAGTTGAAAGTTGACTTGACCCAAAAACAGAACTTGAGACAACAAAAAGTGGAAATATATATATATATATTTTTTTACAGTGCAAGGGTTTAGCAGAATGATCCTACCCCTACAAACACACCGTCTGGGTGAACCTACGTCCCTGCCTGCATCCGGGACTAGCTACTCACCTGGGTACACTCCACTCTCTCCGCAAGACATGCTGGTATTACGCACACCATACAGTCACTCTTCCAGAAGTACTGGTGGCCTGACATGTTGCTACTTATGTAAAAATATGCTTGCTATGTGCTCAGACCCAGGTGACTCAGACTGCCCCAACCAGGGAAGTTGCTTCCCCTACTGGTGCCTCAGCGACCTTGGTCTCATATCTCAATTGAGTTAGTAATCTACCCAGTTCTGACAGTTTCACTATGATTATGGTTGTAGTGGACAGATTCTTCCCCTACTGGTTCCTCAGCGACCTTGGTCTCATCTGTCAATTGACTTTGATCTCCTGTTCTGACACTATGTTTATGGTTGTAGTGGACAGATTCTCCAAGGCCTGTCATTTTATGACGCAGGCACACTTAAGTAGGAGATTGCTAACTTTGCCTGGTTGGGATATTTCGTTTCATTTAGATGATAGCTAAGGAGCATACCCTTAGCTATCACCTTAGTAATTAGCATAGTGGTCTGCTCATTGCGCCTAGCATCCAAATTACGTCTACCCAAGAAACTAGGCATTGACTGCTGGGTGCTGCCTGAGGAGAATAGCTGCTGCCGGGTGCTTTGATGTCAGGTGGCTATGCATTGTTTGCTTGGCATAATTAAAAAAAATATTATTTAATTACCGTCACACCCCTAGCTAGCTAGCTAGCTAGACTATGACTGAGAGAAACGCTATGGACAACCAAATTAAGACAGTTCTGACTTGTTAAGATGACAAGCTGCTCATTACATTTAACCCCAAAGCACAATGCATGATGAAATACATGGCAGTCAAAACCCTAGGCAGAGATTAAAGGTGATTCAGCCCTTACTCTTAAATTCGCTCTCCTGTACGTTTCAACACCTAGTGAGTGAGTCTAAATGAAGGTTGGGGTGTACCAATGTTGGGCTGTACCATTTCTCTGGTAAGTAGTAAGGGTTTGAAAATCGTATTTCATGAGATTATTTTCCTGAATTGTTGGTAATGGTAATACTACATTTAAATACATACAATTTTGGATAGGCTAATATTATATTATTACATTTTTTCAGTACCCCCCAAACTATTATTTTCATCCCTTTTGGGAGGGTCCAAGTCTCATCCAGGGAGGCCGGACCCCCCCAGTATATCGAACAGTGTGTGAGCGTCACGCAAATGTAGCAGTTGTTAGATATAACCTGTCCAGGAAATGTATATTGTTGGTGTTATTAAAAATGTAGAAAAAATCCCTAATAAATCTTTAGTAAACTAAAAAAAAAGTGCATTTCATCAAAGTAGGCTATGGGTGATGGAAACTCTGCCAACAACGGTTTTCATACAGTGTTTAGATGCTAAATTTGTAGACTACCACTGGAAAACAGTTTTGCTTAAAGGTGCATGCTAAAACGTGCTGCTTTGCAGGTTTATTCCATTCATTTAAGTTTATAATTTGATTATTAGGGGTCCAAGCCCGAAGGGGCTGGGAACCGTCGTTGCAAAGCAACGCGGTTCACAGCTCCAGCAGGGCTGTGGAACCCTATTGTTTTCCTAAGGTTTCCTATTATTAGGGGTCCAAGCCCGAAGGGGCTGGGAAACGTTGTTGTAAAGCAACACGGTTCACAGCTCCAACAGGGCTGTGGAACCCTATTGTTTTCCTAAGGTTTTTTCTTCTTATTAGGGGTCCAAGCCCGAAGGGGCTGCGAACCGTCGTTGCAAAGCAGCGTGGTTCACAGCTCCAGCAGGGCTGTGGAACCCTAATGTTTTCCTAAGGTTTTTTCTTCTTATTCTTATTCTTCCGGTAAAACCGTTACTACAGCCTAAATCATACATGATCGTGGGGGTGCCATTTTCAGGACTGGTCCAGATCACCGCTGGAACCCCAGACAGAAAAATTCAGCCACTTCCACCACTAGGTGGCGCTATTGCAGAAAAAAACGTGTTTGCCCTTATAACTCCCAAACCGTTATAAGGGCAAACATAACTTTTTTTTGCGCATAGAAGATGCGCATAGAAGATACACATATCCACACGTTCCCTGAGTTCAGCTGAATCTTCTGACATAGGCCCATTTCCGCCAGTACTTTTATGAGTAAAAAAATGCAAGTTATCGTAAACCTTCTTTTTCTCCTCCTAGACCGTGTGTCTGATCTGCACGAAATTTGGTAAGTATGATCACCAGACTGACGAGACAAATAATTTAATCCAATGAAAATTGTATAAATTGCGCAAAAATAAATTTGTGTAGCTAGCTACTTAAGTATAAACTTTGGTATATCTTGGCCAAAAAAAAGCTATCATTGTAAAACTTTAGATTCTTGTTTGACATGACCATCTGAGGCTCCCCAACAGATTTTATGAAAATTGGCTGCTAGGGGGCGCTATAACTACAAAAAGTTTATATCTCATCAACGGTTCATCTGATGTTTTTCAAATTTTGAGACTACCATCTAGGGCCACTCTTGAGGCCACCCCTACAGTGGGGTACTGATTCGTCAAAAGGGGCGTGGCCTATGGGACCCAGTTATGGATCTACCCCTTGTAATAATGTGAGTAACTTCAAATTTACAGTGTACAAGCGCAATGGTTACTTGACCTCACATACCAAAAATTACACATGTGGACCACTAGGTGGCGCTATAAAGGTGAGAAACGTGTTTTGTGCCCATAACTCCCACATTACACATTGCACAATAGAAATCCTTATATCCAAGTGTACCTTGAACTGAGCTGAATCTGATGATTTAGGACACGCCCATTTTTGATAACAAGATTTTTCACAATTTCGCGCAATGCGCAAACCAATGTTTTTGAACTCATCCTAGACCGTGCAACCGATCTGCACAAAACTTGGTACCTAGCATCTCCAGACGGACCTGACCAAAAGTTATCAAAATAATTTTGTTACGTCAAACTATGCGCAATTGACAAACAAAAATATTTTCGTAGCTAGCTATGAAGTATAAACTTTAGTATATTGCTTCCAAATTAAATGCTATTTTCAAAAAACCTGAGATTTTTGTTCCATGTCCCACTACGATGTTCGGTACAAATTTGGTGAAGATTGGCCATTAGGGGGCATTTTAATCAACATTTATGTGTTTAGGCAAATTTTAGGATTTACTACTTCCATTAATGTGAGTAACTTTAAATTGACAGTGTAGATGTGCAATGGCTACTGGAACTCACCGTAAAAAAATTACATATGTGGGCCACTAGGTGGCGCTATAATGATGTCAAACGTGTTTTTACCTATAACTTACACATTCCACATTGCACAATATAAACTTTTATATCTATGTTCATTGAATTAAGTTGAATCTAATGATATAGGACACGCCCATTTCTGTTACCAAGTTTTTTTATTGTGAAAAAAATTGTTATCTAGTATCTCCCGATGGACTTGACCAAAAGTTATCAAAAGAATTTTGGGTTACACTTTATTTGGAGAGTCTGACATTCCATCGGTATGTGCTCTACAGATAGTTTGTTGATGATATAACTATCAACAAACTATCAACAAACCATCCGTTGATAAGCAACTAATTGTGTATTTTAAGGGTAGGGGTAAGTTTAGAATATGTTTTAGAGTAATGGTTAAGGTTAGGTTTAACATAAGGGGAATAGTTAAGGTTAGGATTAGGGTTAGGGTTAGTAGATAGTTTGTTAAAATGTTGTTGACAGTATGCAGATAACATGTAGAGCATCTAGAGATGGACTCTCAAAATAAAGTGTTACCGAATTTTGCTATGTTAAACTATGCACAATTGACAAACAAAAAAATTTCGTAGCTAGCTACGAAATATGAACTTTATTATATCGCTGCCAAATTAAATGCTATCATCAAAAACCTTGAGATTTTACTTCAATGTCCCACTGTGATGTTCTGTACCAAATTTGGCGAAGATCGGCCATTAGGGGGCGCTTTAATCAATGTTTATTTGTTTTAAACAATAACTCAATACATTTAACTGGGTCAATTGTGATTACAATATCTTTTCCGTAGTAAATGCTATCAACATGAAACTTTTGGTGCTTGCTTGGCATGCCGCTCTGAAGCTCTGTATCAATTTTTTTGTCATTAAAAGGTGCTGTCGTCAACGTAGAGCAGTTTTTGCCCATTTACTCAATCAATGTTAATGGGATATTTACAACGGTGACGTACCACAGAACTTGTGGCTCACACCTCGATATTTTCTTACACTTGCCTCGCCAACTTTATACTTTGGGGTCTGCTTTCCATAATGACTATCCAAAAGTATGAGCTTTTTTAATGTGTCAGACATTATAGAACATATAAAAAAATTGTATTATAATTGTATAGGCTGCAATTTGTTTCAAACAAAGACAATATAAATTCATAATAAATGTAATATACTTTAATTTAGCAGATTTAATTGTGGTGTTCGATCCTAACCAATATTTCCTATATTTCTAAGCAGATCTATGCTATATTCTGATAAAATGCCACTTGTTGGGGTTATTCGAGTACGCTGGAACATGTGCCTGTATATCTGGGAAACTTTATTTCCTGTTTGGAGTGTGCAGTGTTAGAATTGGTTTGTTGCTAATCTAGTACACAACTAATACTACAAAATGAACTACAGAGTTACTGAACCAAACTAAATAAACCCTAAACTGATTTGAACTGAATAATTACTTTTTACTGTTTTCTTTTCTGAGCTGCTTTATAGCTAAAATGTATTCTGTCTGCATAATTTAATCATTATTTTCATGTCACTGTATAGCTGCTTTGAAACAATCTATATTATATAAAGTGCTCTAAAATAAAAGTGACTTGACTCATGAGGGTGCCTTGAGGCCTTATGGCCATTAGGGTGCCATAGAAACAGTCATCTACACTTTGAAGTATATCTAATGCCATACAGACAGGCTTCAGAAACTTGAGGAATTCTTTAAAGAACTTGTAATGCTTGTGATGTCCAGATGAGGGAATGTCTGTGACTCTGCTAAGTCTATAATGAATTGAGTTCCACCTTTTAGTTGAAGGAACCACCAGCAGAGGCGTTCAGCATTGACGGACATCCAGGGCTTAGCCCAGACCATTTTATGCAAATACGGGGGATCACTCAAATAGTTTTTTACAGTAACACTTTACTTTCAGTCAAAGCACATCTTAATTGTGTGAGACTTTCCAGATGGATGTATCTGAAAATACACTGTAAAAAATTTCTGTAAATTTACAAGGGAATTCTACAGTAATATACTGTTTTCTTGACATCCAGAACATTACTGTAAACAGTAAAGTGTTAAGGGTGTTACAGCACCTCCCTCTACAAATGTTTGTAAGTACAATATTTAACTGTAAACTGGTACACCAGCTTAAGTAATCAATGACTAGTTGATTAGTAGACAAGTTGAATCAGGTGTGCTAGCTCAAATATATGGACTGGCTTGTGGTACTTGAGGAGAGGTTAACAAGTGATCCCAAATGTTTCCTTCACAGCAAATAACTGGTCTCATGAGGAATTGTTTGAAAACAGATTCATTTAGCTCTCAGCTTGCTAGTTGTTAGTTTATTTAGGTTTACACTGTATAGATTTCTAAACATGAAAACTGCAAAAGCCAGGTCGAAATCCGGATTTTTAGTCTTAAATAACATTAAGTACATAATGTCTGATATTTTTTACATAATTTGAAACATTGTTTCAAAACAAAAGTCCTGTGGGTTGTAAGATACTGGACTATTTGTTGATCTATTTACTATTTAAAGTAATTAAAACAAGTGATTGGTGCAGAAAGCAAATTATCCAGTGTTATTTCACACATTGTAATATTAGCCAATGCATATTTCCTAAAATCTTACATTGAAGGAAAAATTGTTACCCCAATGAAATACATAAAACATTTACAAATCTATATATATTCATCATATTTCCCAGAAGTCTCTACTGCAGGTACATTATTTTGTGCATTTGCCTTAATGTTTGTACATGTAGGCTACATAATTTACTTAGTTATTTCACTGCCATTCAATTTTAAGTGATTAGCATTAAAAGTAAGTGTAACATGTTAATTGGACTTATTGTATCCATGATGACAAAACCGTTCCTGTTTAAAAACAATTAAAAATAAGTTGACCACTCCCATTTGGGAAAGTTCATATTCTGCCTTCATTCCAGCAAGTGAGAGTCCACTATTCTAGTGTACCTTTGCTTGTAGTGCTGTTGTGTCCCAGGTTTTTGGTGCAAATCGTTGCTGAAATGTAGCTTTCCTAATCAGAAAATGGGAGGAGGATAAGTGTATCTATACAAATGAATCTGATGTGTGAATATATCATGACATCAAATTTGTAAACAGGACACTAACACAACATTTGTTCTTCTCCGAGGTTAATGGTGGCTCATGTGGAAGATTTTTCGTTGTAATGATAAATTAACAGAACAATAACCAAAAAGTTGAAAATGCAATGTTGCACAAAAGAAAGAGTCTTTACATGGTGTTACGTTCGTACTGCTCCCCAGGAGGGGAGTGGGATGTCACCAACACTGTCCAAGGCCACACTGCGGCCAGCAAAGGAGGTATGGGGTCGTAGGTGCAAGCAAGGACACAGAAACAAAGTACCTTTTCACAACGGGCTTTATTTGCCAAGGTAAATGTATAATAATTTAAATAATAAGTTTGGGAGGAGAGGCTGAG